>ML795787.1:291703-302853 GCA_009831015.1 Picea engelmannii
CCCCCCCCCTAGTTACGCACAACGTTCGACACTAGGTGTAGCCCGGGGCAGCACCCCGAATTTTGTTTTTGGGCGGTTTTTGCTATTTTTAGCGGATTTTTCTATTTTTAGTGATTTTGCTAAAAATAATCCTAGTTTTAGGGATTAGGGTTTTGGTATCTACGGAATAACTAAAAGCATTGTATATATTGTATAGTGAATGGTGAAATTCGATATAGTGAATATAATAAAGGTTTTCCTGGTTGAGGGTTTTCGGTATAAATCTTTGTGTACCATGTGAATGAGCCGTTGATTAATTTATGTTTTGCTTAAGAAACTATATGCATTGCTTTACTTCGCAGGTTTAAAACTTACAAGAGTTGTGAGAAACCTTGGGCCATACATGGTATTGTCGATGGTTCATTCATAACTATGTGAAAGTTTCCACACCATTGGAGAAGCTAATGTGAAATGACACCAAGTATGTCTGGACATAGGAATGATAGGAGGCATTGGATAAGATGAAGCATAAATTAATTAATGCACCGATCCTCATATTTCTAGATTGGACTAATATATTCCATGTACTCATGGATGCATCATCCATTACATTTGGCGTATTTCTTACGCAACCGAGAGATGAAAAAAATGATCTTTTGATCTATTTTTCCAACAGAAAGTTATTAGATTCTGAAAGGAATTATACAACCACAGAGCACAAAGGACTAGTTATGGTCTATTCCTTGTAGAAATTCAAACATTATGTTGGAATACTAAGAGGGGGGGCGAATCAGTATGAACACTTTTTACCATGTTCAATCACAATACATATAAACTTCAACATTACCAGTAGTATTCAATATTTTATCATGTATGAATTCAATATATCATTGCATAATAAACAATATCATTCATTAGTGCATAATAAACAACCACAGATACATAGTACACCATAATTTACGTGGAAACCCAAATGAGATAAAACCATGGAATGCTTTCTTATATATATGAATAATACATTCATAGGAAACACCAAATTGCCAATTCTCCAGCACCAAATGGAAGGAGGCTCCAACATCCTACTTACATGCTCCAACTTGAAGGAAGCTACAACTCCTTGAATTATCTATATACAACTGGAAGGAGGCTCCAAACTCCTATTTTATAGGCTCCAACCTAAAGGAATCTCCAACTCCCCGTGTTCTCTGGAACCAACCGGAAGGAGGATATAACCCCCTTTCCTTTCCCCATCCTTCCTCCTTGAAATATAAGTGTAGAATCAAAGTGTCACAACCATTGATCAACCTGTAAGTTCCACTATCACTGATACATAAACCTCTCACTGTCACTGTAACTATCACATCAACCTATCACTATCACTATCACATCAACCTAAAACTGATGATCAACCACTAATCCAACCTTTCATTGTCCCTATAACTGTCTCTGACACTGATATACTATCATCAACCAACTATAAACATATCCACTCACATGGATACCAAAACTATCACCATACAATGTACATCAAACATGTACCAAAACCCGTACCATATCATGCATGTACCAATATATACCATAAACCATGTACTATGATATGTTCTTCATCCATATACCATATCACTCATGATATGTCTCTATCATGCCATACAACATATACCATAAGATATCATCAATGAAGTGCCTCAAGCATGTGATAACATCGCCATGACATACACCAAACCATATGCCAATATAGCTAAGATATGATTCTAATAAATGTACCATAACATCACCAAGACATGCCTCCAACATGTGCCACAATATCCAATGCTTGTACCTCAAACATGTACTAAAAACTCATCAATAAGTGCCTCAAAGATGCATCAATATCACCAAGAAATGTACCTCATACATGTACCAACATATGCCTCACACCATGCACATAAGATGTGCATTAATCATGTACCAATTTATCAAAAAGATACCAAAGACATGCCTCAAGCATGCACCAACATGTAACCCTCAAAACATGTATATAGACATACCTTTAAACCTGCAGTCATCGTGCTATATCAAATGTCAAACATACATACCTTTCTGGGCATCAACAACCTGGTACAAGCATCATTCCTCAGATCTACCTTAGCCTCACTGGAAGAATACTATCCTCATGCAGGGCCTTGCATGAAAAGGGTTGTACAATCTGTGGGGGTGCCTTGTAGGACACTAGCATCCTAACCCATAGGGTTAGCCAAATTAGGTTTTATCAGAAAACCCTCTCTCTCCTCTGCAATCCCAAAACTTTCGCACTCCTTACTCTTTTGTTTCCTCGGATTCGTTGTTTCAGATTCTCCAATAGATCACTTTCTCACATAGAATATATTCAATAAACTTGTGTGTACAAATGAGAGGCTTCTTGAAGAGTATTTATAATTTTTCCAAGTGAATTATTTCCTTAACTTTAGGGTCGACCTATTATAACCATTTTACCCTTAATTAATGACTTGTAACTTCTTGTTGCAACCATTTAGGGGATTCTTAACCATTCTTCGGGGCTTTCGACTTCATGACCTCATAGCTCCTCAACCATGAGGAACTACGTGACGTACCACCTACTGTTGGAAATGACATGAAGAGGACTATAAATCTATGAGTGTTTTACCTACATTTACATTATCCTTCATGTCCTTATTCCTAAAAATAAATTGGGATTCATGATCACACCTATGGGGCTTCTTGTAGAGTTCTTCAAATTCACCCATCACATTTGTTGACATAAATGACAACCACTTTTGTTGACATCAATGAAAACCATCTATCCAACAACATCAATGAAAACCAATTATCCAACAATATCCCCCTTGGGCATTGATGAAAACACTCATACTCCACCTATGACCAATGATCCTCATCTATCTCTTCTAAATTTTCTCTCCCCCTTTGACATAAATGGAAAAGGGTATATCTCCTTGGGGTTTCTCCACCTATCTTCATGCTTCTGATATTTCTCTTCTGATCTTCCTCTTTCTCCCCCTTTGACATCATGGGAAAATGGTAACTCCCCCTATTGATATGTCTCCCCCTGTATTCATGCTTCTAATCTGGTCTCTCTCTTTGATGATTTCTCTCCCCTTGAATTCTCTGAAAGATGTTTTGTAGATCAATGTGGGGCTTCCTGTATACACTTTATTTCCTCTCTTACAGGGTTGTTTTTCCATTAGTTCTTCCTCTTGTAATTCACTGACATATATAAAAAGAATTCAACGTTACTTGAATTCAAATCTTGTCATGTTTTACTTCTCAGACATCAATGACTGCATCATTCAAAAATTTCCCTCCGACGAAATAGCTTTTGCTGATGGCTTCTCTACCCTTTTCTTGTTGTGTCTTCCGATGCTTTCCTTCTTGTGACTAGCTGATTCCACCTATTAATATGATTTCATCCAATGTCATATATCTATCTATACTTTTCAAAGATCTCATGAATACATCTATGTCCATATGTCATAAAATTTTCCATGATTCTGCTACTCAACTGCATACAATGTTGACCCATCTGTCACAACATATTCCTTGTTGCTCAATCTATTTGCTCAGAATGGAACAATCCGTACTGAATATATCCATTCTTGAATATATGTGTTAAATCCACGTATACAATCATGAATCTCTTCCTGTGTAACTGGAAGATGATACATGCATGGGTATGTGTTCTGGAAAATTCTCCTCAAACAATCAAATTTTCATAAGAAATTCTTCACTTTTGTCATCAAATCATTTTGAAATCACCTTTCCAAAATCTACAAACACTTCAGACTACTCGAAAGATAGTTATTTTATCTGTAGAGTTTTTTCTTAGAATCCCCCTCTTCAAGATTCATATTTACTGGGAGTATCTAAGCCGAATGGATCGAAACAATATTTTCTCTAATGTGGAGTAATGTTCCTATTCGTTTGTGGATTCATCATTTTATTTTTCATCCTCTTCCTAAATTTTGACATCCTTCTCATTTTCTTCCTGAATTCTGACATATTCCTCTTCATCCTCTTCCTGTATTCTGACATCTTCCTTTTTTCCTATAGATTCATTATGATATTGCACTACTGAAAATCTTGTGAGTACGATCTCTGGGACTTGGTTTTCATTCATATTCTCTTCTTGTTTTTCATTTCTTCTCCAAACCTTCCTATATCTGACATCGATGTTTTCCTTCATGAGAGGTTTTTTCATACTTCTGCAATTTCGAGCTATGTGACCATAATCATGGCATTTGTAACATTCAATATTGGAGAGAACCACATATCCATATATTGTTTGAACATTTCTTCCATATGCTATGCAATCTGTACGTTTATGTCCACAGTTAGTACATGTAAAAAAATGACCCAAAAATAAATTTTGATACCTAGAAATGAATGATCTTATTTGTGGTGTAGTCCTTCTGAATTCCCGCCTTGGTTGATCACAATCTTCTCTATGGTTGTTTCCTTCACAATGATTGAATCTTCCTCGCCTATTGAGTGTAGAAGGTATTTTTTATTCATTCCTTTGACTCTCGCTGACTATGATTCTTTCCTTTGAGAACTTCTACATAACACATTTTTCTATTTCTTTCGTCATGGAGCTTGAACCTTCCTCAAAATGAACATTCTTGTATCCTAGTCTAGAGTTTTCACTGTATGGCCTTTGACCGTTGATAATTTTTTCTAACACTTGAGAACTTTCAAGTTCTTTTTGAGCTTGTTGACTTCAACTCTCAATGTCACAAATTCCTTTTCAATCTTCTCACACACATTTTCTTTCCTTTTCGCCTGGATATACATTACTTATTTCATTCTCTTTCCTTCTTCAAGTTGGGTTTTTCAAGGAGATGATATCTTATTTGAATGATTTGTTTTTCTTCCTTTCTTTCTTCATCTCATCTAAATCACTGATTAATTTTTCCTCAAGATCCACTTTACCTTCTTCTTCATCATTTTCAAGAGTTATTTTCTTAGTCTCTGTAGCCATAAAGAGTACTCTTTTTGAATCACAATCGTATTCATCATCTTCATCATATGATAAATTGTCTTCTCTTGAGTAGAGAATTTTCTTGAAGGATTTCCTTTTATATCCTTTCTTGTTTCCTTTTTGATATTTCTTTTATTTCTTGAGATATTATTCTTCATCACTATCTGACTTCTTAGCATAAGGACATTTATTTTCAAAATGACCAATTGTTCCACAATTAAAACATTTTAAGGGAAACATACATTTGTACTTGTTGGTTCCTCTCTTCAACTTTCTTACAAAGTTGGATATTTCTTCATCTTCATCTAAATCATCGCTACAACTACAATTCAACTTTGACTCGTGCTTTTTATTCTTCTTTGTCTTTTTGGATTATTTGAAAACCACTTCCTTCATGGATGGGTTCTCCCATTCTTTTCTCATTTCATAAGCTACAAATATTCCATGTAGCGCATTCATGCTCAACATATCAATATATTTTATTTCTTCTAGAGATGCTATTTTAGGATCAAATCTCATTGGAAGAGATCTTAGTACCTTTTGAACAATCATAGATTCTTCAACTTCTTCTCCCAATCCTTTAATTGCATTCACTAGTTCATCAACTCATAAAAAGTAAGCTACAATGTATTCATCTTCCTTCATTTCCAACTGTTCAAATTGACCTATGTAAGTCTGAAACTTGGTCTCCTTGACTTTGACATATCCTTTGTAAACATTCTGAAGTTTTTCCCAAATCTTCTGTGCAAAATTGAAATGCATAACCTTGACATATACTGAATCAACGGGGCCATTCAAGATATCATTTTTAGAACTCGAGTTTTTTTGACTGATTTTATTTCCATCATTATCCATTGGGGGAGTGGAAGGATATTTGTATCTTTCTACTACTGATTTCCAAACATCAAATCCATGTGCTTGTACATATGTTTTCATCCTTTTTCTCCAAAAGGCATAGTTATGTCCATCAAACTGTGGTACTCCAATCTTAGTGTTTTCCATGATCTTCCTTCTAATGGTTAAACTACTTTATTGAAGGACTTTCTCTGATGCCAGTTATTGGAATAATGATAGGGGGGGTGAATTAGTATGAACACTTTTAATGATAACTTTCAATCATAGTACATATAAACTTCAACTTTACCAACTTTATTCAATAGTTTATCGCTTATACATTCAGTATATCATTGCATCATAAACAATATCATTCATCACTGCATAATAAACAACCATATATACACAGTACAACAGAATCTATACCATACCATGTACCAAGATCACCAAGAAGTGCCTCTAGAAATGTAGCATATCATCATTAACTCATGAACCATCACCAAGATTTGTCTCAATATTACCAATCATGTACCATATGATATTCCAAGTGTAGGTACCATAACATCAATGATCAACCATATAAATCAATCATATACCAAAACCATGTACCATGTACCAACATCAAAAAGATGTTCCTATAAAAACCATACACAATCTACCAAGGATATGTCTCAAGCATGTATCAATATCACCAAGACATGAACCTAAACCATATGCAACCATGTACCAAAAGGGGCTCCAAGACATTCCTTAAGCATGTGCCATACCATCCATGATACAAGCCTAAATAAAAACACAAAAGACATACATTTACTCATGAAGAAGAACTGATACATACCATCTCAGAACCTGTAACAACCATGTCGCATAATCATACCTTGTTGCAACCTAAAATTCACCAATCTTCCTAGCACAAGTGTAGACCCTCTTAGGCTAGCTTCATTCACAAAAAATCACTTGAATGGATTCAATAAACTTGTGTGTACAAATGAGAGGCTTCTTGAAGTGTATTTATACTTTTCCAAGTGATTTATTTCCTTAACTTTAGGGTCGACCTATTATAACTATTTTACCCTTAATTAATGACTTGTAACTTCTTGTCGTAACTGTTTAGGGGTTTCTTAACCATTCTTCGGGGATTATGAATTCATGACCTCATAACTCCACAACTGTGAGGAACCATGTGACGTACCACCTACCTTTGGAAACAACATGACGAGGAATATCCATATATGAGTGTGTTAACTCCATTTACACTTTCCTTCATGTCCTTATTTCTCAAACAACTTCAGGATTCATGACCACACCTCTGGGGATTATTGTAGACTTATTCAAATTCACCCATCACATCTGTTGACAACAATGAAAACCAATTTTGTTGACATCAATAAAAATCATCTATCCAAAAACATCAATGGCAACCAATTATCCAACACATTGTTTACTCAACACTCCCTTCAATTTTTTCACTGACCATTCAACACTCAAATATTTGGTGAATAAGCGAGTGTTGGGGGGCAAGGATAGGTGGATGGTTTTTACCTTCCAAGATTTCAAGTTTGAAGTGGTGGTCAAAGCTAAAAAACACAATGTTGGGCCCAATCATCTCTCAAGGATAGATTCAGGGGAAGTTAGAGGTAGTCTAGATGATGAGCTACCCGATGCATAACTCTTTAGGGTTGAGTCAATGTTAGATCAAATCACAGATATTGTGACATAACTTATAATGGGCAGAACATTGAAGGGGTATATAGAGGCACAACGCCAACAACTAGTGACCCAAAGAACCTATTACCATTTAATTGTAGGATGGTTATCAAAATTTGGCCCTGATGGCATACTATCTTGATGCATGTTGGAGCACAAACGTGACATGGTATTATACAAGGCGCGCGAAGGCATTGCTAGTGAACATAATTTAGGGAAGTAAATTGTTAAGTACCTATACCCGATTTGGAAATATACTTCAATAAGACCAATAATAAACCATAAACCATTCACCATACAAGATATATGAAACAATATAGAAAAACACACTTTATTATATTAAACCCTTGAGGTAGGGAAACACCATACAATGAATCCTATTATGGAAGGGATCCTCTCCTGTTCGCTTGCCTCTTCGAGGGGGCTTCCTCCTATTGAGCTACCACTCCAAATACAATACTTCTCTCATGTCCCATTACATTGCTTGAACCCCTTTATATAGTGATACCATCACCTAAGAACATTCTAGAGGATGAATATTATAGAAGTAGAACCTTCTAATAAGTCCTCTTACATTTATTATATCTAACTACCCATTTATTAAATCTAACTACTATAGTGGGCCTTATTTAATAATATAGTTGACCTAGTCCACCTTACATTGAATGGCMTCCACTATTATCACTATGGGCCCTTTGGGCCCCCACTAACACCTCTCTAGCTACCTAAMATTCCATCCCCCTTATGAAAGCGTTKCCCTCRACGCTTGATGTACAACCATATACCAGGGTCCCATGGATAATTGTGGACCATAATGCTAAAGAAKATTGGAGAACCAAGGTCCCATGTAGAAAGGAAAGCCACCATGTTGAAGTAGTCCAATTGCCATTGTAAACCCGAGTCCCAAGTCCAARTTCTCATGTGAACTCCCCRTGGAAGATTTTGGAACCTAAYAACCAACTCAAATTGATGCTCCAAATACTGACACCTGTCATGTGGATCCAAATAAGAATATCCATCCACATAGTGGAAAAGGGTCGTAACAAAATATGGAAGGAATAATACCACTGTAGAATATGCATGATGGACACTGGTAATAATCATTGGCTCCCGATTTTTCACATTGATTCTCTCTACAGAAGGTGGATTAGAGTCATCAAATAAAATATGAAAGTGGTTTTCATCCCAGAAATGATAACTATCCATATACCAATCATCATAATCTACCTCAAAATCATACCAAGCACATATTTCTTGATTATATTCATCTCTGATGTTTGTCATAAGAAATCTCTCCTGCATGTTATCCAATGAATCTTGAATACTACAAAAACTATCATTGAGGCCGTCTATGAGGCCATCTACAAAGTCATCCAATGTGTCATACCATTGGGATTTGAATGCTTCAGTTATTTATAGAATTTCTTTGAGGGTTTGAGAGGAAATATCCATCTAAGAACCCTATGAAAAGTTATGAACTCTGCAGTCCCACCGCCATCACGAAAAAAACCAAAAAATAGAACAATAAATTATGACAGAAAATCACGACTTTTTCCGAAAAAACCCTGAAAAAATGTTGAATTTAAATTTTTCATAACTTCACTTCCCATACTCTTTTTCAGCTGATTTGTTTTTTAAAATTGGGTATTTTTCTGAGAGGAATTCAAATACCCAAGTTTTTTTTCCAAATTTAGCTCGTAAAGCTTTAGATATAAACCTAAAGTGCACCGCCCTCTTTTTCTTCCCTAGAAAATTTCTGCAAAAAGAGAAAAAATTTCTTCCCTTCTTTGGCCAAGGAAAGTGCTCTGATACCACTTGTTAAGTACATATACCAGATATGCAAATATACTTCAATAAGACCAAGAATAAAACATAAACCATTCACCATACAGGATATATGAAACAATGTAGAAAACCACACTTTGTTATATCAAACCCTTGAGGTAGGGTAACACCATACAATGGATCATATTATAGAAGGGATCCTCTCCTATTCACTTGCCTCTTCGAGGGGGCTTCCTCCTATTGAGATACCGCTCCAAATACAATACTTCTCCCATGTCCCATTACATTACTTGAACCCATTTATATAGTGCTACCATAACCTAAGAACATTCTAGAGGAGGAATCTTCTAGAAGTAGAAGCTTCTAAGAAGTCATCTTACATTTATTATATCTAACTACCCATTTATTAAATCTAATTACCATAGTGGGACTTATTTAATAATATAGTGGACCTAGTCCACTTTACATTGAATGGCCTCCACTATTATCACTATGGGCCCTCTGGACCCCTACTACTACCTCTCTAACTACCTAACAAAAACTACATGAAAAGTGTTGTACATTGGATTGTCTTGGACCACATTATTCAAAGACGATAAGGAGTATTGCAAGTACTGCAATGTTTTCCAATGGATAGGGAAGCCATCAAGACAAGATGAATTTCCACTCTTTCTGGTCATCATACTGGAGCCATTCAAAAAATGTGCAATTTAATTTGTGGGACGATCAATCCCATGATGTGCATAACCGATGTGTGGTATGTTATCACTGCGATAGAGTCTTTGACCCAATGGGAAAAAGTTGTGTTGGTGAAGGATTGCAGTATGGAGACTCTATGTGATTTATTTTTGAGAACATTATCATTGGGTTTGGTTGTGTGAAGATATTGATGAGTGATAAGGGAGTGCACTTCTTGAATAAAACCATCTGCATGCTAACTCAAGATTTCATGATCCATCATTAGAATAGCATGATCTATCATCCACAAGCCAACAATACCATGGATGTGTTCAATAAGATACTAGAGCATGTGTTGACCAAGGTATGAAATGTACAACTCGATGTTTGGGATCAAAAAATTACAATGGTATTGTGGAAATATAGGACTACCTGTAAGATATTGACTAAAAACAAACCATTCAGGTTAGTCTATGGAAAACAAGAGGTGATGACATTATAATTTATGGTACCAAGTCTTAGGATTGTAGTTATGACATGGATGTTGAATGACCATGTTATCACTGAAATTTCGTCCGCAAATGGTTACAGGAATCCAACATCTTCAAAACACCCATTAGTTCACTCATGGACCAAAAATGCATCTCCACAAGGTCCAAAACTATACAACCAGTTATAAAATCAACATGTGCTAAGACTACATAGGCAGCGCGCACACATGCACCATCTAGAAATGAAAGAAAAGCGCACATGTGCACAATGCACAACGGTGGACGCAAAAAACCGTGCACCCCTCAGAACGATGCATTTATGATATTGGTTGGCCTTCGACCCACTTCTGATTCATCTTCCAAGTCGATTTGACAACCAAATCTCAGATGAATCCGACTAGGGGGATGGTTAAATACCTTAAGGGCCCCTTGTTCACACTAAGAACTGGTTTCATAATGCCTCAAAGCTATGTTATAAAAGGAGGCCATGGGTGCACTATATTTTCAAGGAATTCATTTTTATTGTTATGCTTCTTATATTCTCTTGGAGAATCCTCTTTTCTCATAAAGAGTATACAAGCACCATTTCATTTATCCATTCATATCACCTCTTGAGTGAATGTGCTTTGGATTCTCTTCACCATTTCCTTCTACTTTGTTACTTGTAAGAAGAGCTCAATATT
>ML795787.1:303486-316435 GCA_009831015.1 Picea engelmannii
GTTTTCCCACTAATACAATCCTATCCATTGGTGGCATGAGTGTTGTTTATTTTCGATTTTAATGTTCTTATGCACTCTAGTTTAGTTTATTTTATTGTTCTTAGCTTAGTTATTTGTTTATTCTTTATGCTTGATATTTCTAACTCTTTCCTTCACTATTTTCTTGCCTAGCTAACCCAACTAGGCTTGTAAGCATCCTTATTTTGCTCATTTAGGTGACAAAAGGGGTGCAACAGATCAGTCACTACAAAGGAAGTTGGATGAGTTATTGGAGTTATAAAAGGACCAATTAATTGCAGGTTATAGCTAGATAGTAGAGAAACAATGACATAAGGCCTAACATGATTGCAACAATCAATGCAGGACTCTACAACCCAAAGCGCTAGTATTACTATATGACATAAATTTTTTGAAGTACCTTGGTAAGATGCGCAAGTGTTGGTTAGGACCCTTTAGGATTGTGTACATTAGTGAGGTTGACACAACAAAGTTGGAAATTATCCATGGGAAATACCTTGAAGGATTGGTAAATGGAATTTGGCTGAAGGATTATTATGGCCCATAGGGGTTGAAGGCACCTTGAATTGAAAATCAAGTTTCAGTGTTGGAGTAGCATAAGATTTAGGTAAGTAGGAGTAAATACAATTACAAGTGCACACTAATTAGAAGGATTAGATTGATCTAGGTATTTGGTGGGACAACATAGTTTGCACTAGAGAAGACTTAGAATATTCTGCAGATTTTGAGGTTTAAATGCCAGAGTAAATACCATAGGACATGAAAGTTGGATAAAATAAGTGGACCATAGGAAACATGGGATAATAATTCAACAAATACATAGGTAGTTAGATATAGGATAGGTCATGAAAACATGGGGAATGGAAATAGTTATGGCATCATTAACAACGAAGAGTAGATTCAATGGGATCATGAGGAGAATGTAAGTAATAGAGGGAAGCGACCCACACAAGTATTTAAAGTTCCCATTGCAACATTGAACAATCACTTCTACCACAGATCCGAGTGCATAGCGAATTAATCTAAGCCCTAGGTCTATGCCAAGTGTTCAACAAACTCAACCCCTACATATTATGTGTGAACAAGTGATAGAGAAAAGGTATATTTAATAATTGATTTTTACATGTATAACATAGTGTACATGTACAAGATCCCTTGACCAAGGTAATGTGATTTCATTCCTATATATGAAGATGGATTTATATATACTATTTTATTATAGGTGACGAATATTTACATGAAGTAACAAAGATATCTTAGGTAATATGTGTTTTATTGGTTGAAACCTCTTTGACACAATTTCCATTAAAAATACATTTGTAGATTTTTGTACTTATTAATTCATAGATTCCTGTGAACACAAATAATTTTTTTCTATTCTAGTTCCACATCATTTATAAAATATGAAATTCAATAAAATTGCATATTACTTATACATGCACCCAGCTTGGGAACATGCAATGTATATACAAATTGAACCATTCCAAACTACGATATCTGAAGGAATTAACATGGATTTTCCTCATCCTCACCTTAAACCATGGAAACCTATTGTTATCGGACAAATTGGTAAGTGCGGACACTAACTGATCTCCCTATTTTCACCCCGAAACTAGAATAAAACAAGACAGTATACTAAAATTTCCTTAGATTTCAGTTACCAAATAAGAAGGGGATCCAAAACATACCTTTTAAATGTTGTAGACATGACCTTGCCAATGTGATCTCAGCTCCATCGTAAGGCTTATGGAGAAATATATGCAAATAAATACAAGCCAACGAAGAGAAGAATAACATAGTCTATTTGATATGAAACTATGTACGTGATTAATGAATCATACAATATGGACAAATAACGTTCATATAGGAAAGAGAAAGTATATATGTATTAAAGAATGTGGAAGAAAGACACAACCAAATTCCTTGATGTTATGAGGTTCCTTCCACCAATTCCTTGCTTCCACACTTATGCTCCAACGGGTTCAAAAACTGTAAGTTTGAAGATACTAACAATCTATCTTGACAACATAAATCATAAGCCTATCATAATCCCTTCAATTGAGAATTCTCAAGACAAAATTTTATTAACTCATTAGCCATTCTCAAAAGCTATTCTCAAAGCTAACTTTCCCCATGAGAACTCCCCTCCTTTTATAAGCTGAAAAGGATATATTGAGGAGGTTAGGATGATCCCACTAGGAGAGGGATGTGATTCAGATCCAAACTGATAAAGACCATCTCACCCTCGAAGCTTCTATTCTATAAGTGTTGGGGAGCTTCTCTTTTTTCCTTCGTACGGGAGATCATCACACCCTTAACACTAATAAAATTATGATGATGTCGCAGGCCACTGTGGTTCAACCTGTGTCGATATTAGATTGTCACACCTTCAAAGTAGAGCAAGGTGCGATGATCCTTATTTACAAGGTTTTTTACAAATGAAAAGATAATTTCATCTCTTTGGGAAATTTGGTCTTCATTCTTCTTCAGGGATTAAGGCAATTGATCCTTATAAATACAAAGGATAGGTGTACATAATTAACTGTCATAGGAGTGACAAAAATAATGTGTAACAAAATTCCCCCCAAAGTATGAAGTTAGAATGGAGTGATAGCTGAAATAATTTTTTGAGTGTGTGTTGGGAACAAGGAACAAGTCGGTCAAAAACCTGCCAACAAAAAAGGAAAATATAGTACAATAATATATCATCACTGAGGTAGGCATTCCCATACTTAGAATACATGTGACTCAAAGCATAAATGCCGACATGGAAATATCCATGTCAAGTAAGATAGGTCATGGCCACCAAACATACACTGTGGATCCATGCCATTATGACTCAAATTTGAACATAGCCACCAAAAATATACTATGGATCTATGTCTTAAAGACTCAAATTTGAACATAGCCACAAGACATACATTGTGGATCTATGCAACAGTACAATTTGAATATACTCCAATGCAACCTGAATCTATCAGAAAAGATCGAGGGCCTTCATCTCCACCACTCTATAGTACTAATCTAACCATGCGAATACATGTGTTGAAGTTGAACATGGTAGAAACCATTTGATTACCGGTCATTAGTGCACACCGTTAACAAGTGTGAGAGAAATCACCATTAATGTCAATGACTCCCAAGGTACACTAGTACAATCCAATGGGTGTGAATTTGTGAGCTAAAGTCGAACACTCGACGGAATCTCCTAGTCAGGGGTCAGTGATGAAAACCCATTGTCGAAAGTGAGGAAACCTGCCATTGAGGCATGCAAGTTCCAAGGTACCGATTAGTCTCTAAGTCTAATTCCTAGATAATGAGTTGAAGTCGATAGGAAATACTCATCATAGGAGGGACTTAATGTATCCCCCATCAATGACACGAAACAGGTAACAATATTTGAAGTATATCAGAGTAACAAGTGATTCAGGACTGACTCAGGGATGGTTGACACAATAGAAGGCTTAAGGATTGCAGAAATGGCCGACGCAATAGAAGGATTTCCAGGTTGAAATTCTCTTTAAACATATTGACGACACGACAACTGTCTTGGAAACACTGACTCAACAATAGGGATCACAGACCAATTTGTAATCTTATAAAGGAGTATGATCAAGAGACAAGCGATTTTTCTAACCTAGACACAAAGCGAGTGAAAGGGTGTCATGTTTAAAATTGACTTACTTCCATAGAATACAGGTTTAGACACATTTCTTTCCCAATTTCCCCCCACCATCTCTGGCGAGTACCTATTTATTTTTACACAAGCTTGAGGAGGATAACATATGCTTGAACTATAAGATCATCCTTCAGAAGAGTCCCCTAGAGTATATTTAAATAACCCTAGGAAGGAGTGTGTTGGAATACTGAGAGGGGGGGGTGAATCAATATTACCCCTTTTTCACAATTAGCAGTTACTTTTTATATTTTATTTATTACCACAATGAATCAACAATGAATTGTATGCAAAATCAATTATATAAATATATTTAACAAGAATTACAAGTTTTTATAAGGAATAGTGAAGGACACCAATCCTTTTTAGAGCACCAACTCTAGGAGACACCAATCCCATTCTTCAAGGGACCAACCCTAGGAAGCACCAACTCCCTCGTCTTTAGCGCACCAACCCTAGGAATCACAAACTCCCTTGTATTTAGGGCACCAACCCTAGGAAGCTCCAACTCCCTTATCTTTTAAAATTTGCTTAGTAAGGATATGAATCCTTCCATGGTCCTTCCTTCCACTCTCACTTCATAAGAACCAAAAGTTCTTCTTCTTGGACTCTACTTCTGTTTTGATCTTCTTATATAGATTGTAGAGACACTTTCTTCTCACCAATATTTCTCGTTTATATACTATTCCAACTGGTGTGAGCTATGAAACATTGTGTCCCTTTATTTGGACCCTAGCACCTCTTCATTTTAACATTAACAATAATCACTTTTATTATTCAAACATTTATTGTTAATTATTTTAATTTAGTGAGAGTGATTTTTGTAAATCGATCATAGGTATGGATCAATTTCTTTTTAATTCGATTCCATATCTATGCAAATATTGCAGAAACTGAGTTCTGCAGAGGCACTTCCTTCAACCCATTTACATGTGACCATAGGTGTAGAACCACGGGCTTATTAATTTAAGAACCACCTCTTCTTTTTCCCTTTTCCTTTTAGCCCCTATATGTCCAGTGTTGGGACCATGGTCTTTGATACTTCATCCTTTGAGACTTCAAGCCTTTGCAACCTTTCAAATCTCCCAAATCAGATTTCACCGAAACAGATTAAACATACAATATTCGTTCTTTCGTTAGTCGGATGATCCTGGCTTGTCCATAGGTTTCGAAAAAATCGACAACCATGACTTAATCTACAGGTGGGTGAACGGTTCACGTTTACTTCAAGAAATCAGAACTTTGGGTATTCGTGGCTCATGGACTCTGGAGTAGAAATTCCTCTAAAGTGATTACCTACCGAATAAGTCATAAAGCGGTGGTGACCGCTTGTTTTCGGTTAACACCTCCACTTACGCTATCCTTCCACTATGCTTGATCATAGGTTGAGAGCACTCCCGAATTAGATCAACGGTTAGCGTTAACTTCAGCCTTCGTTGCTTCGGGAAGTTACTGGTGTTTAAAAACTGGTTTCCCCTGAAATGACGTAACTTGATGACGTCCTTGTTGACCTGGAACTAATCGAGTGGCTACCACATGTCACTTAGATTCATGACTTACGCATACCTAAAATGATAATAGAAAATTGACACTTGTCATTATCTGATTGTACCACATGTCCTTACTAACGTGGATATCCTGATGTGGCACACATCCTCCTCCTGGATCTAACGATCATCATGTATTCTATAGATCTAATGGTCCTTCTTTATGACTTACTCTGTCCTTCCACTCAACTTGATCCAATGGTTGAGAATTCTCTCGCAATAGATCAATGATCAGGGATGATTGCGGGGTCCTCAACTAGCATGATGTTTAAAACTATCATCGAGTTTTGCAATGGAAACTACTCGTTTAGTAGTGAAACTGATGTCAATTGTAGATCTATTGGCGGGTGACCATCGACGGTCGATGTGGATTGCGGAACCATAACTTGTGTGTGGTTTATCCCATCGCCCAAACTCCGCACTTGTGTGATTATTGGTGGATCAACCATAGTCGTCAATATTTGAATCAATGACACTGATGGTCTAGACTAATTGCGAGATTGAAAATAACACATTGTTTAATTCTCCCTTTGTTATACGCAATCAATCCCTACCCTTGATCTGGTGCTTGCATATCCAACGGTCACGACTTGATTTGATCATTGGCCAGTCCTCCAACAGTACTTCTCTTGTAATCGGACGGTCTAGACTAATTGTGGGATTGGAATTAAAGCGTTGTTTAATTCTCCCTTCGTGCTCCACAATCAATCCCTGCCCTTGATCTGGCGCTTGCATATCCAATGGTCCTGGTTTGTCCCATGGGGATTTCAATTCTGATCACGTTTCTGCAATGCACTTTACCTTCTCAAATTCATGTGAGTCATCAACTTGTTGACATCAATGACAGTATCTCCAATAGTGTGGTTCAGTCCCATATGGGACTTTCGATGTTTGTTTTACGAGTCCAAAGAAAATAAACTCAATGGTCTTTTCATATTTATGGAGTTTGAAAAGAACATAAAGAGGACTCCATAACTTCTTCTAATCATGCTTGATTAGAGTGTTCCTTTTTCGTAAAGTAGTCTGATGATACCTAAAAAGAGATAAACTACCGCTCAACAGGTGTGATTTCTAATTCAATTTAACGAGCGTGAAAGACAACAAGATCACTCGACAATATTTTCATATTTAGAGAGTTTGAAAAGAGATTAAAGAGAAATCCATGGGGTTCCTTTTTCATATAACATTTACGAGTCTGAAAAATGATAAAAGTATACTCGATTACATTATCAGGTATTTACGAGCATGATAAATAACAAAGACATCCCGTGATTGTTTTCATTTGTACTCAAGATTAAAACAAAACAAAACTATGCTTGGGATAGATTTTATTTTTACACAAGCTTAATACTAAAAAAAACTATGCTTGGACCTGGTTTCATTTTTACACAAGCTTGAACCAGAGGAAACTATGCTTGAGGTAGGTGGTTTCATTTTTACACAAGCTTTAACCAAAGAAAACTATGCTTGAGGTAGGTTTCATTTTTACACAAGCTTGAAACTAGAGAAAAATATGCTTGCGACTTCCCAATGCATTATCCATGGATGGTTGGTACTTTTCCCCCAGCTTAAGAAACTAGCGGCTTAACTTCAACATGAAGTCCAAAGTCTGTAAGCATTTCCCCCCAAGCTTCATTTCATCCAACGACACACATGGATGAAATGAAGCTTTAAATACTATACGTAACAAAGTACTTGACTCAATCGAAGAGGGGTAAAATCTATTTCATTTTTTAACGAGCTTTCCATAGAGAAGAAATACTATGCTCGAGAATCCAAGTTTAATCCCCATACCTCTGTTTCATTTTTAATGAGCTTGACATAGAAACAGGAACTATGCTCGACACAGGCTGTTTTATTTTTTAACGAGATTTCCATAGGAGAAGAACTATGCTCTTAACCTTTGTTTCATTTTTTAACGAGGTTTCCATAGAGACGCAAAAACTATCCTAGTAAGATCTATTTCATTTTTTAATGAGGTTTCCACAGAGACACAAAACTATCCTCGTGGTTGGTTTCATTTTTTAACGAGATTGAAATAAGAAAACCATGTTCAAAGCTAGTTTCATTTTTTAACGAGATTGAAATAAGAAAACCATGCTCAAAGCTAGTTTCATTTTTTAATGAGCTTGAAATCAGAAAACCATGCTCAAATCTGGTTTCATTTTTTAATGAGCTTGAAATCAGAAAACCATGCTCAAAGATGGTTTCATTTTTTAATGAGATTGAAATCAGAAAACCATGCTCAAAGTCAGTTTCATTTTTTAATGAGATTGAAATCATAAATCCATGCTCAACACTCTCTTCTTGATCATGTCTTCCAAGAGGGCAATGCTCTATAAGGACACCATGTCAATGGACAAATCTCGATCATGTATTCCAAGAGATATTCATTGGACATAAGAACAATGCTCTGGAAGGAACACATGTCGAAGGCCGCAACAGGGGTAAGGAGATCAAGCTCTAATAACCCTATCAAAGATATCACCATGTAAACTAATGGATCTAGGTCATAAGAGATTGAGCATAAAGTGAGAGACTCATCTTCATCGACAGTTGAAGGCATGGAAGACAACGCCACATAATTGACCTGTGGCAAGGGTGATACCATATGCATATAAGAACCGTTTAGGGAGGTCGTTGGGTTGGTAATCAAGTCAGGACCCACAAATCAAAGTTGATCAATAGTAATAATTATTCTATCGTGAGGGAAATATATCACACAAAAAAGAGTGGACACAATAGATTTCATGACATAGACATAATCTCACCCAAGGAGTAAAGAGAAATCCAAAGGGTCTTGGACTACCATGGCGTCAATAAAGATAGTTTTCCATCCTAACGTTATAGGAAATTGAGGAAGGATCCTTAAAGGTTGGCTTGTTCTTTTGTTAAAAGATAACAAATTATGCGTAATTGGCACAAGCTGAGGACAACCCAAAAATTTCCAAGCAATAGAGGATAGAATACTAACATACACACCCTCATCCACCAGCGTATGTGGAACGTCCTGACCACAAGCCTGTACTGTAATATTGAAAGGAATGTGAGAGGGAAGATGAGGTCCAATTAGCACACCCCAATAAAAAAGGATGGCCTCATTACTTGGAGGAGGTTCCATAGGATAAGGAGGAATGCCCCCCAACACGGTAGAGTCTCTATCAACAAGAAAAAAATGAACAATATCAGGTTTACTCTCTAGCAGGAGAGTAGGATTGCCCGATGATGGGATCAAATCAACCACTTGGATTTCATTCTCCAAGGGGAGAATGGGGTCGATATATGGAAACAGATTGACCACTTGGGTTTCAGTCTCCAAGGGGAGAATGGGGTTGAAATATGGAAATGGATCAACCACTTTGTCAACTAGTTCAACTAAGGATGTGACCAGTTTGACTACTTGATTAACCGAACTGACCAACGAAGGGACCAGATCGATCATTTCATCAACTACAGGTGGGTTGAGGGTAAGCCTATGGTAAGCAACCAAAAGTTGAGTCTCAAAAACAGTCATGTCTTCTAGTAATTTTGAGGCTTCGTCCATACGAGGGAAAATGTGAGTTTGATGACTCCCTCCACATAACCTACACAGGAACTTGACTCTACTTTTCTTCTTCCCAACGGTATCCCAACTAGTTGATAGGAGGTCATTAGCATGTTGTTCAGAGGCTGATGACATGCGATGGTGAGGAGTTGTGGACCATACTTCTAGGACCTTGGATAGACCAAGAAAATCTTTAAGAAGATGGATACCCTTACAAAGCATGTAAGCATACTTGGTCTTATGTGTTGTTTGGGTGATCTTGGCATCATCAACACTCCCAACATGATTATCATTAACTGGTTGTTTTCCAACATGTCTGGTAGTGGTTGAAATTTTGGACCCTTGCATATTTTTCTTCTTCTTAATATTCCTTTTCTTCTTCTTCTTATCCACCAGGTTACTAGCTTCAAAGCTTTCATTAAGTGAAGAAGATGAAATAGAAGAATACCTTGCAAGTGAAGAAGGCGAAGGATCAACATGAGGTTTATGCTCTTGTGGGGGGGGGGGTTCTTATAATCGAAGCCCTCACTGCATTTGGGATTACTGGAGTAGAAAACAACCACACCGACAATCCAATTGTGAGACCTCGAAGGCTCAAAGTAGTGATGTAAGGAGGTCCAATGTTTCCGTAAGAGGGAAAAACAAAAGGTTCCCCTGGAAAATGGGTTCCGTCATTGGTCGTTCTGGGTATAGATGCTAGAAATATGGATCCAACCTAAGGCCTATAAGGGAAAAAAAACAACACACTCTAAAAAATATAGGAAGAAAATAAGAAAAAAAAACCTTCTCATAATGAACGCACTAGTTGGTGATGAAATCCAACATCGCGCGAACAATGTAAGAAGGGGCTGAGATAGAGCAGGTGGAAAATTTACGTTGACGACCTAATTAACGGACTTACACCTTGGTGCAAGCTTACACACAATAAACGTGGATTTACTCTCCAAGGAGCCTGAGTGAGTTTGGCCAAAGTCAATTCCAGGTACAACGAATACTTTCTTCTTCACTGTCACCTTGTGTATTAACCCTAAAGATAAAGGCTACTAAGGTTACCAAATACAACAACGATGCCTGGGAAAACAATCGATAGTCTGATATACATGGAAGGGCAGGGTAACTGAGCCCAAAATAAACTTGAGAAGGCTCGCACATGGTTGTTTTCTCAAGTGACTCCCAATAATATGTACAACCACTACACTAGGACCAAGAAAGCAGGGTTAGTCACTCTGCTAGCCTTAATGCGACCTCGTGATTGACCCTTGTGTGAGAAGGGATTCCCAAGAAAAAATGTAATAAATGGATTTCACCGCTCCCTAACTCAATATTCTATGTTTGTTTATAGCTTTGGAAAGTTATCTTTCACACCTATTCCAAATCCCTACAACTAATCTAATGTAGGTTGCAAAGAGCCCTAGAAATAAATTTTTCTAGGTAGATTTTAATTAATGTGTAAATTTTATTAAGTTGTTGTTACTCAAGAGGAAAATGACATGGACTAAATGATGTTTTAATCGACTCTAAACAATAAAAAGAAATGAGAATGCAAATATTTCACTTCGATGAAAGCTATATTACAAGAAGGAGAAAACGTTTATCATTCCCATATGCACAATGTCCCAAAATTTTATTAAAATCATCGATATCAAGATCTTCAAGAAATGAGCCAAAGAGACTAAACACCAAGGGACCAACAATTCAAGAATTCAAGACCAAAAATGCCCAAACCCATGCAATTTCTCTACTTCAAATGCAAGGATTCCCCCAATCTAATGCAAAGCAAGAAATTAAAACTTTTTATTTCAAAGATAGATAAAAGCAATATCAAATCTCTTTAAAAACAAAGCAACCCAAACACTCAACTATTCAATACAAAGAATAAGAGTTCTTTCACTAAATAATTCAGAATAAAAAATGATTTGTCACTGAAAGAAACTCAAAGCAAGAGATAACAAATCTTTCAGAAGAAAACAAGCTAAAACAAAGCAAAGATGGATAAAAACAAACTTAACAATGTCAAACATACTGTAACCACACTATAATCAAATCACCCCAAAACCATATCTCAGATCTGGGCAAGGAAAACCACCAAAAACTAATTTTTTTCACAATCGTCGTAGGTTGTAAGACGACTCCAGTGTGACAATCCTCATCATTGCAGGTCACTGAATACTACAGTGGTATAATTTCACATTGTCTCTCAAAGCAAGGTGCGTCGATCAAGGGAAAAATGGAAAAAATAAAAAGCATGAAGGTTTTCCAGTGAAATAAACAGTCAGAGAGTCGATATGGATCTCCCAGTGACTCAAAAAACAAAACCCAGGAAATCAAAGAAAGAAATCAAGACAAACTAGGAAAACAAAAATTTTTGTTCCTAGTGGAGTCGCCAATTTTGTTATTGGACAAATCAGTAAGTGCAAACACAAACTGATCTCCCTAGTTTCACCTCGAAACTAGAACAAAACAAGATAGTATATTAAAATTTCCTTAGATTTCAGTTACCAAACAAGGAGAGGATCCAAAACATACCTTTTAAATGTTGTAGACCTGACCTTGCCAATGTGATCCCAACTCTGTCGTAAGGCTTATGGAGAAATATCTACAAAGAAGTACAATCCAACGAAGACAAGAATAACATAGTCTATTCGATATGAAACTATGTACGTGATCAAGGAATCATAATAATAATAATAATCTATTTTTAAGGTCACGGCCAAGCCAACCACCAAATTGGTGTATGATACCCCCTTGTTTGTGGGACAAGGGACCCCCTCCACCCAACGATTTGTTTCGTAAAGTCTACAAAGGTATACATACCATACCCCCCTCTAGATTTGAACTCGTGACCTCTTAGGAGGAACACATGTTATTAACCATTAGGCCCACTCAGGTTGTATAAGAAATAAATAATGTTCATATAGGAAAGAAAAAGTATATATGTATTAAAGAATGTGGAAGAAAGATACAACCATATGCCTTGATGTTGCCAGGTTCCTTCCAATAGTTCCATTCTTCCCACACAATTCTACTCCAACGAGTTCTGAGACTGTAAGTTTGAAGATACTAACAATCTATCTTGACAACATAAATCAGAATCCTATCATAATCCCTTCAACTAAGAATTCTCAAGACAAAATTCTACTAACTCATTAGCCATTCTCAAAAGTTGTTCTCAAAGATAAATTTTCCCATGAGAAGCGTTCATAAGGTATGTCCACTATCCATTTCTCTTAGTTCGTTCAATAATCTAAATCTAGGGAAAGAGTAGTATTCTGTCTCGTTTTGTTCTAGATCCAGGTGGATCTAGGGAGATTGGTCTGTGTCAGCACTCACGAATTTATCCATTAACAAAATTGGCGACTCCACTGGGGATACTATCCCTTTTGTCTTTTTGGCTTTCTGGATTTTCTGTGGCCATTTGCTTTGGTTGCCTTTTTCTCCTGATTTGTAAATCTCTGAGTCCTCAGGATACCCTGAGTGACCTTCTGGGTCCAAAAGTCATTTTGATCTTTGCTTGATTTTTCAAATTTTTTAATACTTTCAGGGATTCCCGCACTGTGCCCATTAGCAGCCTGCGAGAACCCTGATAGTTTGCACCTTGCTTATATACTCCAGTGCAAATAGTTCGCAGTCTGCACTTAATTGGCCTGCGAGAAGTTTAGTTTCTCGCACTGTGTCCAAGGCTTGCCTGCGGGCAGATTTTGAAATTTTTTTGAAATCAAGTTTTGAATTTTGCAATAGTTCAGTAAGGTTGATTCAAGTCTTTTTGGCTTTTTGGATTACTGGCTTAGCTCTTTTTGTTTTCTTTTGCTTGTTGGACTTGATTTAGGGTTTCTAGGCTTGTTCTTGCCTTGATTACTTGACTTTCATCTCTTAACCCTTTTTGGCATTTTTCTTCTCTCTGATTACTAGAGTTGAATGTGTTATGTTGGTTGAGAATCAGTGATTGATTGGAAGTTAAGATTTTGAGATTTCTCTTGCACTTGTTAGTCCAAAAGGACAACTTTTCATTTGCGCTGAGAATCTCTTTTGGTTTGTTTTTGTTTTTGCTTACATTGAAAGTTTTGGATTGGATTATTTGATTGGATTTCTATATCTTGGTTTTCTGTTCTCATTCATTAGAGTTCTTCTTGGAAAGTGAACTGTTTGTTTTCTTTCAAGATCTTT
>ML795787.1:330142-340429 GCA_009831015.1 Picea engelmannii
CGACGATGTAGTAGGACACTGTGGTGCAACCTGTGTTGATCTTATATTATCTCACCTTCAAAATAGAGAAAGGTGCGACGATCCTTCTTTACATGGTTTTTTACAAAGGAAAAGATAATTTCATCTCTCTGGGAAAGTTGGTCTTCATTCTTCTTTAGAGATTAAGGCAATTGATCCTTCTAAAGACAAAGGATAGGTGTACATCATTAACGGTCATAGGGGTGACGAAAACAATGTGTAACACCTATATGAATTACAAAATTGGCTCATCATGTGGATTTATAGCTAGAGTCCAAGGAGTCAAGAATAAAAATGAGGAGGTGTAACTGAATTCTTGGAATTGAGCATTAGCAATATCAACATGGAAAACTAGATTTATGCCTTACCTCCCATTTTTTATGAGAAAAATAATCACAAAGGAGGACATGACTCTACAAATGTTGTTTTTTCCAACAAAATGTGTATGTTTTCCCTACGCTATACATGGTGGTGACAAAATAATTTAAAAGTGTGTAATGCATGCAATAATAGGGAATTACCCACACATATAATGCATGCAGTAATTGTGAACTACCCACATGTATAATGCATGTAATAATATATGTAATGTCACATATAAATATTTATTATTATTATTTTAAAACTGGATTTTGTGGCTGGGTTAATAACTCACCTACCTTGCATGAGACTCTCCCTCCACATGCATTCAACTAGACACATAGCACTAACTTTGAGAATGTTAAGGCCATTACATTAGGGATTTGTCCCAACTACTATTGACTTGCATTAAACAATTAGTGGTTTTATGCTGGCATTTTGTTTTTATTTTGGTCTAGTGTAAATAAGGAAGTGACTCACTCATGTACAAGAGAAGGGGTTTTTGCGGAGTTTTTTATGTGTGGGAAAGTCAATGATTTTTTCTCATCAAGGTGTTTCTATGTGGGAGGATAAGAAATCCTTGCAAATTACCTACTTGCTCCTAACCCAACATCTAAGAAACCATCCTTCACATTTTGTCTAGAGGTGCCAATGCCAACCAATATGAATTATCCCCTTCAATACCGGTACAAACTAGCAAATTTTGGGGTCACTGCCTACATTGAAGAGACCAAGGGAATTAATTCTATAACTATTTACAGGCTAGCAAATTTCACCATATTTCTATTTTTAGGGTCTTCGATTATTTTTATCCTTTGGATGATCCATGTTGCAAGAGGTATTTTGTGGGGGAGATCTATGGTCATTCCAACACATAACTTCCAACTTCCTTTGATAACTTCTTTGATAACACTCAAGGATAAAGCATTGATTTCTTAATGATCAAGATTGTAGCAATTTTCTTATTGTAGAAATTGTTTTAAGGTTTTGTGAAGTATTTGATTCAAATTACAAACAAAGTGATAACACACAGGACTAGTAAATCTTGATGTATTAGGGAAATCAGAGAGCCCTGGTTTTTCCATTTTAACCACTAGATTAATCCTATTCAAGGGATTGTAGAAAAAGGATTAAAATAAATGTGTTTGGATAGGTATGTTGGAAGTTGGCCATAATTTGTCTTTCTAATTGATTTCTCTTAACAAACTATCAAAGTAAAAATGTTATGCTTAACAAGGGATATAAATCTTCATCTATCTTTAGGTAAACAAGAAGGTTTTAGCTAGCTTAAGAAAGTCATACACCAATATGTGCCTTATTTGTTGTGGGTGTGTGTAAGCCTAATTTGGATAATAACTAATCAGTTGATGTCCCCAATGTAATGAAACCCTAGCTAATGTTGTCTTCGGTGCTCCACTTCTTGCAAATAAGTTGGTGTAATACTCTATCAAAATCCAACTAATCTAAGTTTGGAAGAGACTATAACTTCATTAGAAGAAACCATAGGTCATGCATGGTTCATGTAGAAGTAGCTACCTCACCAAGGGATATCAATATTGGAACAGAGGGATAGTGCCTTGGTTCTTTCACTCAACATGGGGAATTATTTACATGGATTCACAAGCATGGGCATTGATAATGTGACTCTATATTTACAAAAGTTATTGATAGTACTTATTTATTATGTGTGCATTTGGACTAGGGTGAACGTTACAGTGAAAGAGTATGCTTCATAGATAAAGGGTTCATATATAAAGGGGGCTTTTATAGTAACTTATAGAAGTTATATTCAAACAAAATCTATTGTTCCTAATTGCTTGATAGTGTGCATATGCAATTGTTCCTAGAACAAAAGTTCGAATGTTGAGATGGGAAGGTGTGCTATAATAGCCTTGGGATAAAAATAAGAGGAAATATATGTTATTTTAATTATAGTATTGTAGTCAAGCATAAGTAGGAAATCCTTGTCCCATAAGTGTGGGAAAGGTTCCCATACAACAAATTATTTGACTCTAGTCCCTTGCCATTCATTTTCATAATTGCATTTCTCTCTCTAACCCTTACTCTCCTTTTCGTTTCTCTAAACACTTGTTATAATTATGCTACATAGGTCTTACTTCAGGAGTAGAGTATGGATGGAAATTCCTAAAGAATATGGATGGTTGTAGAGCAACAAAAATAATATCCTATATTATATGAACACTAGATGTAACCACCCTTGCATGCTTTCAAAACTTCAAAATGGTGAGTAAACCTTAGTGTTTTAAATATTCACAATGGTGAGTAAACCTAAGTGATTTAAATATGTAGAACTATTTTGTTTTGAATTATAATGAGCTCCTCACATGTTCACTTGATGTATATTTGTGTTGTGACGTCACTAAATCCAAGATTTGTAGGATTACGATTTTCTAGAGCATCTTAGTTCCTGAAAAGATTTGCACAAGGGATTTTTCACTAGCATATTAGTGGATTTCGTGATGGAAATATTTCCTTCATTGTGGAAAGTGAAATGAAGGTACTGTAAATTTATACATTATGTCATGGAAGTAAAGGGAATTTCTAGGAAAGGTAGGTTGTGGCAAGAGTGAGAAAGGGAACACATAAACTTGGCTCATGGAAAGAGTAGAAAAGGGAATGCAAAAACTTGGGAAGTCATTGCGACGTGGAAGGATGAATAATGAGCTTTAATATATTCCCAAAGATGAGTGAAAAGAATGAACATTTAATGTTCTATATTAATGTGAATGTGAATGAAGCATTAATCCACCTTGTTGCAATAAGTAAGATGGATGCATACTATGTTTTCTAAGTTATGAAACCAAATGTCTTCATACAATTGTTTCTTTCCTTGAAATGAGGCCAAACAAGGGGAGATGCAAAGTATCAAGCCCCCCTTTAAGAAAATAAGAAAAGTTTTTTAGTTTCATATGGTTACAATGAGAATAGATATACCAACCCAAAACTATCAATGTATTATCAAAAGGCCCATCACCCACACTAGGGTGTGTGCCAACTGCAAAGCTCTTTGCAAAGATAAATCCCTTAATGAGTCATTCTGTTAGCTTTTAATTTTAACATCTTACCAAAGGCAATAATTTTATTTAAAAGTTGTTATAGTATTTTAATTGTAAATATGATTTTTGTGAGCAATTTCACTAAGAGGGAGGAAACATTTAATGAGTCAAAGGATATAAATGTTTGTTATCCTTGCAAATTTACATAAAGATGATATAACAATTTAGATGGAACAAGTTTCAACTTCCTGAAGTTTCATGTGATAGTGTTTCTCCTCGAGAGATGTCTATTCAATATGGTGAAAAACTCATAACTAAATCCAACCACAAGACAAGATGGAGTCAAGAAATGAGAGGATTAAGAAGATAAAACTCTTCCATAATAAAATTATTTGACAATTTCCTTTTGCATGTAAGTGATGCCAAATCTTCCAAGCTTCCTTGGGTTTAGTAGGAGAGACTTGAGATTAGTTACATCTTTAATAATGTTTATGATTATATGAGATAGAATAATTATATTTGGGTGAATAATATAACTTGGAATACTTGGATGATTATTATTACTTCAAAAATTTAAGCTTTGGGATCATATGTATCTTTAGAAATGTTTACAACCATTAATACGCCAATCAATGTTTATATTTTTGAATTGGATGGAGGCTTCATGATTGAATGTTGGGAACACATTAAATTGTCATCCTTAATTTTTAACTATAAGTGTCGTATCCAATAGAAGACACATGGGAAAATTACAATTAAACCCCCCAAACAAATGAGAGATGAGATGGTAGTGCTAGCATGGAAAATATCATCTTATCAATGCCATCCATCCTAGAAATAAAATCAGAGGGATATATTTTTTAGGCACATGAGAAGGGTAGGCAAAGGAAAAGGAATTTATAATCGTCACTATGGAGAAGCACCACCACATCCTCCCCAATTTGGACCCTTGATTCAAGCATAAAGCAAACAATACCTATTGGCATTCACCAGTCGCTATTTAGGTGGATGTGATTGTTATATCATAGAGAATATTTGGGTGATTATTAATACTTTCTATAGTTTAATTATTAATTAACAAAATAAATTTTAAGAAATGTTAAAATAAAAAAATTAAATTATAACATGTAGCTCTGCCTGCCACATGTAGCTCTATCATCAACGTTGTGCATTGTATTAGTATTCTATGTTAAACACTTGGCAGTGCAACAAAAATGGTTCAGGGAAGTTGACCCTCCATGTTTGTTCCCTTTCATAGTATAGATGGTTTCTGCATAGACACGACATTGTTTATTTGTATCTTTCTTCTCTTCATGTGTTTTTCATGTGAATGATCTACATCTAGAAAAAAATGTATGGCTTCAATGTATCACACTTTCATTTTGTATGTCTCTGACTAAATCTATTTGAATAAGCTAATTATCAATGTGGATAACATACAAGTAATATGGTATTTTCTTCAGGAAAGAGGTATTTTCTTCTTAAGACAAGTATCATTTGTTGATCAAACTACATTATGGAGACAAAAATTATGGTTGACTACAAACCTAGGCATATCAAAAAGTGGTCCAGGAGGATCCAGGAACACTCATAGAGGTCAAGGAGGATCCAAAATGCACACAGAGGTCTAGAAGGATTCATAAATGCTCAAAATTCAATCATCCCAAAATCTCTCAAAAACACCATCAATGCGTAGAGCTCAGTGATATATTTCCAATGGTGCAAAAATCACATCAAAGTTCATGTGCAGAAGTTGTGGATTGTCAAAGTTTGAGTCAAACTAGACAAAAGTCAAAGTCAAAGGGGTCAAGGTGACACGTGGAACGACAGTCCAAATTGTATGACAATGACATGGAAACATCACAAGGTGCTATATGGCATGAGTGTACGGTTGACTGGGCAGGGGATATGGAAATCATACAGGTTACGTGGACAAATCACAGGTTGACAAGTGGATATGATAGCCCAATAAGAGGCTGCCACGTGGCAGCCTGCCATTGGTCATTAATGGGTAAGGTTCATTAAAATTTTGTTGGAGCCCGAAGGATTGAAACCGTGTCTCCCAGAAAACAACCGAACGACTTCACCACTATACTCGATGGTTGGTTCCTAACCATACATGTGACAACATTTATTAATTTTGTTGAAATATTATAATGAGTGGAAAAAGGGCTGAGGGCTAAGCCCTCGACCCATATCATATGTATTGCAATATAATCGTGGGTCGAATATTCCGCGAGCTTGTTAAACTATATGCCAACTAGATCATATATTATGCGGGGTATATTTATATATCCAACCAATGTATAACCAAATCGATATATATGTAGTGTGGTCAGTAGGGTTTGAACCCACGACCCACTATATAGCATATGCCAAACAACTTAACCATTGCACCACAAAGCACAGGTTTGTTATGAAATCCTCCCAATTAATATTTAATGCCTACCTAAGTTTGCAGATGGGAGGTTAGGGCGTGTGCCTTATTTAATGGTGCATGGATCGAGGAAAAATATATGCTTAATTGTAGAGTACAGTCTCGAAGTGCATGCCCAAGGGTAACTAGACTTAGAGGTTTCACCATAATGCATGCCACAGGGTTCCAACACATATTTTTATGAACTTTATACTCATTTTTATCTAAATTTCACTAGGAATTCGATGGTATACTCTATTTCTGAGTTTCAACAAAGTGTAAAAGGGTCATTGTAAAACACAAGCATTTGAGCATTAATAAAGAGGTCTCTATTGGAAGCGGACCCGGAGACGTAGCCCAAATTGGGTGTACTCTGTTATCAAACTTGTGTATGTGATTTTAATATTTTTGTTCTATTTCTGCTCAATTATTTTTCAAGTTATTCATCCTTAAAGTGTGTTTGGAGAGATAAGTTAATTCACATGTAAATTGGAAACAATCAAGCGATCATTTTTATTTTGAAGATCAAGTAGATGTTATTATGTTTTAAAGATTAATAAGCATCTAAGAATTTTTCAGATCAATTCAGTATCATAGCAGGTTTGACAAGTGTTTGCGAGTGAATTCTTACAAGGTCCAAATCTAAGCGAGGAGAAGGAAAACTTTCTAATTACAATCCAGAGATTGGTTCAAGAAGTTTTACTCATCGAAGAGAAATGACTTCGCTAAGAAAGTTGGGTCCTTACAACTCTGAAGATGATTTCTTCGAGGATTTTAATTTACTAAAATCCATGGTGAAAGAAATGTACGAGGGTAGAGAGAATGACAAGGAGAAAGGTATGTTATGGGGGGAAAACTCTCTATGGCCAAGGTAAACCACAACAGACAAGTATGACTGCAAAAATCTACTCAATTCCAACATATGCTATATAAACCAATGTGCAAGCGAGATAAGAAAGAAGCCTACCTCGTTCCAACGTTTTAAGATGTCCACCATTGAGCACTTCGACTCAAAACTTTATACCTGCGACAAGTTCTCAACAAGCGAGTAGAGAAAGCATATGGTGATAATATAAAAGTTTATCACATTAGATAGCATAATCCATTAATAAACATTACAAACATGCCCATGGATAATAATCATATATTTTCATGATACCAATAGGACGGGAAAGGAGTATTTCTATTAATAAATGATCAACATAAGTGATAACATTGCAGACTTTCATGTCGGCATGGTTCGGAATGAAGAAACCAAGTTCCTTCCAACTGGGTCTCCACCACTTCAATCCTCCACCAAAGGCAAGTTCATAGAAAAGAGACAATGAGGTTCTCTCAATAATAGGGAAATATCTTGGGGGTTGAACACTATGTTCAGACTTGAGAGAAAAAGGGATGTAGACTCAATATGAAGTAATTTCTCTAGAGTAACTTTTCTCTCAAATTTGAATGCTTTCTCCTTTTTTTCCATAGCTTAAAATTGTGCTCTTATAGCCTTCAAAATGCAACTGAAGGGTTGAGTCGAAACGTTTCTAGTATATGGAGACCAAGGATCAGAGATCTCTTGTTGTGACATGGAAACTCGACTTCATTTTTGTATTTTCTGGCAAAAATACCGATGTACACGGGTTGTAGTAGAGAAACATGCATATACACATGTTGTATAGTATATAGGGTGTGTATATGTGGAAAAATATGTATTTTTAGGTCTAGATTCATCAAAAAGGGATGACAAGTCTATATAGGGAAATGGAAAAGGCCCTCTGTGCAAGATAGAAATGGTGAAGAAAATATTGCTATAACAAATGCCCCCTAATGTGTGAGATCATAGGAGTATCTACGATGGCCGAAATACATTATAAATAACCCAGAAGTGGATTGGTGTAAACCCAGCTGGAAAGACTAGTTGCTCATTATATTCTGTGTTGACTTTAAATACATGGCTGCTAATAGAATACAATGCAGATCCATGTGGAAAATATACAAATAAGTGTCTGTGGACATGAATAGGCAAACAAAAATGCGGTTATATGCCAAAATATGTCATAATCACGAACAAGGCCCAGTGGAACCAGTATAAAAAACAATCTGAAGATATCTGCATATAGTGGAGTATACTATGATGTCCCATGATTACTGAAGTCAAATAGGTGTTGGTCCAATAAAAGGGAAGCAACAACTCAGAAAAGTTGTGGCCACATAGTGATGTGTTCAAGTCTTCTACACTATCTGCCAAGGGTGAAAGTCTACATCATGTGAATAAAGGAGTTGAGGTCGAACATAATGAGACATCGTTTGATTGTCGGTCATTGAAGTATACCATTAACAAATGTGAGACAACCTACCAATAATGAAAGTAGGTATCAAGGCAACGAGCATATTCCTACAAGTGTGAATAAAGGATTCAGTGTCGAACACTTGAGGAATCCATTGACCAGGAGACATTGATGTATTCCCATCTGTCAATGGCAAGAAAGCTTGCCACTAATGACTGCAAGCCTCAAGGTACTCGTAAAATTCTAGGTCCCGTATCCAGAATAAATGAGTTGAATTCGATGGAAAGAGACCCGTTGAAAGGAGAGCATTAAGGCATCTCTCATCAGTCAACATGAGGAACAAAGCGGGAGCTTCATAGTTTGGTGGAGATTGAATGAAGAACATGTTCACGAACCAATGCCCTTGTGCATATTTTCGCGTGTGCCAAATGAAAGAGGTACATGAAAAAGAACCTCTAAATAGCAGCCAATGATGAAATTGCTGAAAAAGGCAAGGAAACTACCAATAAGGCTAATGGAATCCAAGACACTGCACAAATCCCAAAGTGTGAATATATTTCTTTCCATTGAACACAAGGGAAAGCACCCAGTCAATGACCAATGATGAAATTTTGACTGTTGGGATCAAGGTGACCTACCAATGATGAAAGTAGGGCCAAGGTGCATGATAAGACCATAGTATCATGTGATTCTGAGACAAATTGAGGGTATGGCTGACATGAAAAGTCAAGACTTCTGAGAAATGGCCGACACAGGTTGATAGACTTCCTTTGAACAAGAGAATGAGACATATGGTAGACTCTGGCAGCATAGACTTAATGATGTAACTATTAGATGCAGGATGCATCAATAATGTTATCTATAGGGACTGGAAGAGTAACCAGTCGGTAGAGAAAAGTCTGTAAAAAGATCAACTTCCTAAGGCCACACTAAACCCAAAATTTATGATGACACAATGAATCAATAACTTTTTTCTCTGTTCAGAGGTGACACGATTGTTTCCAAATATAATATAATACTCCCTTCCTGCCCGTATTTTTTGTTTTTTCATAAAAAATGAATGTTATGATACAGAGGAGGAAATGAGTTTCGCAAGTAAGCAAAACTAGTTCCAACAGTGGAACATACCTATGCTCAATGCAAGGAAATTCATGCAGGAGATGGACACTCAGGGTGATGTTCCCTCTAGGGTATAGCGTGTCAAATTGTGAAGGATATAGACAAGGCTCTGCTTGGTTGATGACATAAAAACAGGCAACGGTTTATAACGCAAAGTGAGAACTGGATAAAGGCTCAATACTGCAACCGAGGGAATGAGATGAAATAATAATTTAATGCCAAAAAATGTCCTTTTTTATGTCTTTTAGTCTACTTGGTGTGAAAAATGGATAAACTTGTGCCAAATAGACATCTTTTCAAATCCAATTTACGAGTGTGAAAAAGACAAGTTCACTCGGCGATCTTTTCTATTTTTGGTAATGAATCGGAAAAGAGCTTAACTAAGACTCATGACCTTTCAAATCCAATTTAACGAGTGTGAAAGGGACAAATCACTCAGCAATATTTTTGGTTTTTAGACAAGTCGAAAAATATCTTAACTAATACTCGTGACCTTTCAAATCCAATTTAATGAGTGTGAAAGGGACAAATCACTCGACAATATTTTCAATTTTTATACGAGTCGGAAAATATCTTAACTAAGACTCGTTTATGTTGTTCTAATCAACATGTAAAGTGGGAGGTTGAGCCTCTCATACAGGTCTTCTGCAGAAGGTTAGTATCTTATGGATAGCTAACAAAATCTTGGGAAAACCCAAAGCTCTCCAAGTTGAGGAGGAGAAAGTGATAACAAAGTATATAGTCTCTGTGATGGTTTGAATAATGTCTCTTATTGGAAAATACATAGGTGGGGGTATGGTATGCCCCATCAGGTCGTCCCAATCGAAGGGAACTTCGTTAGGACTTGGAGGGAGAGTACTCGGGCGAAGAATAAATATCTCTCGTTTAGAAGGAGAAGGATCTGGAATGTTGATGACATGATTGAAGGATGTATCATTCTCTATACAGAGAGTGGGGTTGACCAGATATTTCACTGGTATGACCACCTCTTCATATCTAGGCTGAAGAGGATGCATGGTGATAGGTATAGGATCTTTGATAATGGGGGGGAGGTAGCACCATGTTGCTCGAAGGAGGAACA
>ML795787.1:351850-369799 GCA_009831015.1 Picea engelmannii
CTATGTATGTGATCAAGGAGTTATACAATAAAATAAGACCAATTTTATGGGAAAAAAATATATTGATGTATTAGAAACATGAAAAGGAGAATACAACCGATGCATTGATGTTGTAAGGTCCCTTCCAACATTTCCTTTCTTCCCACACACTTCTTCTTCCCAGATTCTGAGACTGTATATTTGAAAGTAACTCACAATCTATCTTGACAAAGCAAAGCTCAAAGCTAGCATAGGCCCAAAAATTCCAAGATATAAAAATTACTCAACCCCAATCAAGATAACTTTCCTCATGAGAACTCCTCTCCTTTTATAGGATGAAAAGGATAGGGTGAGGAGGTTAGGATAATCCCGTGATATCGGATATGACTTAGATCCAAACCGATCAGAGGCCAACTCACCCTCGAAACTTCTATTCTAGGAGGATTGAGAAGCTTCTCTTTTTCGTTCGTATGAAAAATATTTGCACCCTTAATACTGAGCATAGTGCGATGACATCACAGGACAATGTGGTGTAGGCTATGAAAATCTTATATCTCTACACCCTTAACACTGAACAGAGTGCAACGATCCCTCTTTATAAGGATTTTACAAAGGAAAATATCATTTTCATATTTCTAGGAAAATATGTCTTCATTCTTCTTGAGGGATTAATGTCATTGATCCTTCTAAAGACAAAGGATAGGTTTACATCATTAACGGTCATAGGGGTGACGAAAATAATGTGTAACACAAGCTACACATCTGGAGGCTAGTAAGGGTAAGCATGCGATTGAAGATAAGAAGCCATACAAGTTTGAAAATAAATCGAAAGGAAAATGGAATATCAAGAAGTCAAATACAGTAAATAAAGATGAATAAATACCTACATGTTCCCAATGTAATAAAAAGGGACACGAGGAATCATAGTGTTGGAAATTGCATCCAAAATTACAACCGAATAAGTTATGGGATAAAGGGAAGAAGAAAATTGTTGCATCAACTCAACAGGATCTAGGATTAAATTCCGAGGATGAATCTAAGATCATGGAAATAGGAAGCAAAGGTATACCTACTATCAAATCTAATTCTTCATTTCAATCCACCAAATCAAAAATTGTTACCGATCAAAAGAAAAGAAGCAAGCTTTTTCATCTCAAGGTTATAGTCAAGCGTACAAAGGTAGATACTTTGTTCGACAGTGGTTCTCAAGTTAATTTAATATCTAAATCAACTGTTAAGAAGATCGGTTTGAAGATGACACCTCATAAAAATACATATCCATTAGGTTGGGTGTGTAAATATGCTAAGTTGTAGGTGACAAAATAGTGTAAGATCATATTTGCAATTACGGCTAAGTTCTTTGATGAGGTTGAGTTAGATGTTCTGCCTCTTGAAATTTGTGGCATTGTCTTGGGTAGTCCATATATATTTGATAGGAAGGCCATATTCTATCATGAAGAGAATAAATATCATCGTTTCAGGGACAAGGTTGAATTTATTGTTAGATCTCATCGTATCCAAACTAATGTTTCTTTAGTGAGCCCATGGAAAATGAAGAGACTCATGAGCACAAGTAAATCTCTTTTTCTCATGATAGTGAAACAAAAAAGAATAAGATATAACATATGATTTATCAAGTTGTGATCCATATCATAAACATGAGTTGGTCAGAAGTATATGTAACTATGATGAGTTATTTTAGGAACCTACAGGGTTTCCTCCTAAGAGGGAGGTTGAACATGAAATTCATTTGCAACAGGATGCTCCTCTTACTAACATTGGAATGTATAGGTCATCAGTGATCGAGAATGAAGAGATAAAGAAGCAAGTCAATAAGTTACTTGATAAAGGAGTCATCAGACCAAGCTCCTCTCCATGTGGTTATCCTATTGTATTAGTGCCAAAGAAAGATGGCACATGGAGGATGTGTATTGACTTATGATCCCTGAACAAGATTACAGTAAAGAATCATTATCCTTTTCCCAGAATTTATGACTTATTGGATCAATTAAAGAATGTTGTTTATTTCACTAAGTTGAAATTGAGAAGTGGTTACCATTAGATCAGAATTTCAAAAAGAGACATATGGAAAACTACTTTCAAGAGTCACAAAGCAAGGGTTACTTGAATGATTAGTTATTCCATTTGGTTTATGCAATGCACACACAACATTTATGAGGGTAATGAACAATGTATTAAGGCATTGCATAGATGATTTTTTCATTGTCTACCTATTTGATATATTGATATTTAGTCGAAGATGAGAATATCATATTATGCATGTCAAGATAGTCTTTGAACTCTTGAAAAAGGAGAAGTTGTATATCAAAATGTCTAAATGTGAATTTGGAAAATATTCTTTGGTATATTTGGGATATATTGTAGGGAATGATCATCTAAATATAGACCCTTCAAAAGTAGAAGTCATTGTGAAATGGCCCAAGCCAACTACTACCACAGAAGTTAGGAGCTTCTTGGTAGCATTACAATACTGGAGGAAATCCATTGCTAATTTATATTTTATCACAACTCCTCTACATACATTAAAAAATGTTAAACAAGTCTTTCAATGGGGAGAAAATCAATAGAAATCCTTCAATACATTGAAGAAAAAGATAAGAAGCGCACCAATTTTTTCCTTGTCATATCTGCACCAACCATTTTAGATTCAAATCAATGCAAGTGGATATTCCATGGGAGTAGTCTTGATGCAATGAGGTAAACATATATGTTATCATTCTGATACTTTTACTGAGGATGTGATTAACTATCCAACATATGATAAGGAATTGTATGCATTGGTAAAAAGTGTGAAGAACTGGAAGCATTACTTAATGGGAAAGGAGACAATAATTCATACAGATCATCAACCATTATAGTATTTTCAATCACATACCAAGCTACAACAGTCATGAAATTTCAAGTGGATGGGTTTCTTATAGTAGTTTCATCTGGTAATCAAGTATAAGAAAGGTATTCATAATAAGGTTTCATATATGTTGGCAATACCACTAATCAATGCATCCAAAATACTAAGGTATAATCCTTTATCTCATTAAAGTTATATTGAACAATATGTTAAGGATGAATATTTTAAAGATGTGTATGAATTATTAACTCATGACAATCATCAATCATATTATTATATGCATGACAATTTGTTAATACCCAGTGATGAAAGAGTAGATGTAATTAGAGAAGCTCATACATCTCTCATTTCTGGTCATTTCGGGGTTGGTAATACAATAACATAGTTGCATAGATATTGTTATTGGCCTCGAATGAATGAAACAATTTCCAAGTATATAAAAGGGTGTGTTATGTGTGCCACAAGAAATTCTAGCAATAGAAAGTTTGGGTTATATACGCCACTTCCAATACGTTCTCATCCATGGGAAACTATCTCCATGGATTTTGTAAGGGGTTTGCCGATGTCCAAGATAGGTCATGACTACTTATATGTCACGGTGGAAAAATTCAGTAACATGTGTATTCTAATGCCATGCAAGAAACATGCCACAGTTGAACAAACAATCTAGATGTTCTTTACAAATGTTTGGGTTCATTTTGGACTACCTACATCTATTATATCAGATTAAGACTCTCATTTTTTGGGAAAATTTTGTTCTCATTTATGGGCACTCATGGACACTAAGCTAAAGAAGGGCACAAATTTTCATCCATAGACAGATGGCCAGACATAGGTGATAAACAAAACAATGGTACATCTACTTCTAGGATACTGCAACAAGCATCCTAAGTTATGGGATGAACAATTTCCTTATGTACAACATTATTATAATCATGCCATTCATTCTTCTACTCAAAAAAATCCTTTTGAAATATATTTGGGGCATTTTCCTAAATCACCTATGGAATTTTCTTTTGGAGAAGCAAGTGAAGAGAATGGATAGGATGATATGGACAAATCTAAAAGGCTCATTTAGAAGATTGATAAGGTACATCAAGTAGTATAGGAACAATTAGAGAAGAGTCAAGACAAGTACAAATCAAGGAATGACTAACATCGGGTTGATCATCAGTTCAAAGTTGGTGATCAAGTATGGTTACACATCAACAAAGATAGAATGAAAGGTAAAGGTAAAAATCTAATACCAATCCAATATGGTCCATTCAAGATCTTGGAGAATATTGGTAGTAATTCCTTTCGTTTAGATATACCAGCCTACATGCAAAAGTATTCAGTGGTAAATGTTGAGAATTTGAAGCTTTATGATCCTCTTATGATTATGGATGAAGATGAAAGTATTCAAGTTCCAAAAGTTGATGATTTTTCTCCAAAATATTTATACGAGCTACAGGAAGATGTTATTCTTGACAGAAGTATCAGAACCTCACAACAAGGTGATCTGGAATATCTTCGAGTTGGTATTAAATGATTAAAACTAAGAAAATCAAAGTGGATAGATATCAGGAAGGTGAGGAAGATTTACCCTCACTTAGTTGTTGAGTAATCAAATATTTCGGTGGTCCAAAAGGATTCCAATGGAAAGGAATAGTCCAGGAGGATATAAGAACACTAATAGAGTTCCAGGAGGATCCGAAATTCTCACATAGGTCCAGAAGGATTCATAAATGCTCAAAATTCAATTGTCCCAAAATCTCTCAAAAATACCATCAACACGTAGAGCTCGGTGATAAATTTCCAATGATGCAAATATCACCTCAAATGCAGTTTGTATACAGAATTTATGGATGGTCAAATTTTGGATCAAACTAGGAAAAATTCAAATTCAAAGGGGTCAAGGTGACACATGTCACCACTGCAAGGGTGACATGTGGCACAGTCGTACGATGATGACATGGAAGTTGTTATATCTAATTTTGCCTCACCCCATGCAACTTTCTTGAATGGCCTTTCCATTTCCCTATGTAGACTTGAAGTCCCCTTTTTTACCTTCCAGAGCCAAAAAGCACATTTTCCACATATACACGCCCTACCAGTTAGACAACAAGCATATATGCAGGTTTCTCCACCACATCCCATGTTCATCGGTTTTGATGCTCAAAATAAAAAATTGTGTCGGGTTTCCATGTTACGTCATGAGATCCATGATCATTGACCTTCCATATATTGGAAACGTTCCAACTCGACCCTTCAATTCCATTTGAAGGCTATAAATTGAGCCATATCCAAGCCGTGGAAGGGGAGATAATTCAACTTTTGAGAGCAAAGATACTCTGGAGAAATTTTCACTTCACATTGAGTTTGCATCCCTTTATCCTTTAAAGTCTGAACTCATAGTTCATCCCCCAAGATCTTCCTTCTTTGATGGAGATTCTCATTGTCTCCTTTATATGAGATTTCCTTTGGTCGAGGATTGAAGTGGTGGAGGCCTAGATATAAGGGACTTAATTTCTCGGTTTCGATATGTACCGAAACAGAAGTTTTTCACCTATACACTTATGTTGATTATTTTAATAGAAATACTCTTTTCTCGTCTAATTGATATCTTGAAAATATTTGAATTATTATTACATGTGTGTATTTTTCATGTATGTTAATGGATTATGATATTTTATGTGATAACATTATATATTATCACCATATGCTCACGTATCCTTATTGTTGAGGACAAGTTGCAGGTATAAATCTTTGATTTGCATGCTCAATGATGCTCTTCATCGAACGCCTAGACGAGGTAGGCTCTTGATATTATCTTGTTAGCATTTTAATTTATATAGCATACTTGAGAATATAGTTGATTTTTGCATGTCATTCCATCTATTGTGGTTTACCCCATGCCATAGAGATATTTTCCTCGTAATAGAATTGGTGACCATACTGGGGATTTAATCTTTTGTTTGGGGTTTGGAGTGTTTTTCTCCTTGACTTGTTCTCTGTTAGCCGAGTTTTCTTGTCTCTTGATTGCTTGACAACCTATTTTTACTTTGCATCTGCATTTCTTGGATTAATCCTTGACTTGGCGGTGTTTTACTATATATACGCAGGTTTTCCCTTGACATACGTGTACATATGTGAGCTTTCTTTCTATAGGGTGCGTACATAGGTGAGTTTTTCCCAAACAATCACGTACATAAAAAAAATTCTTACTGGCTAAGTTTGGTGTTTGTTGGGTGAGCTTGGTTGATCGTTGTGTCTTCTTGGGCCTCTGTCCTAACTGTTGAGTGCTTACAGAGTGATAGGAAACCTTCTTATTGTTGAATTTTTTTGCGGTATTCTTTCTTATCATATTTTTCATTGGTTGTCCTTTCGCATTGTTCTGAGTGTTTGCTTCCTGGTATCCTGATTGGCTTGTCTCTTTTTGCTTGCAGTAGGGTCTGTATGTGAAGCTACTATTCAATCCTTGAATTTTCTTTCTTTATATCAAAAATACAAAAAAAAATTCTCATTTTTCATTATGACATTTGCTCTTTTGATTATCTAGTATTGATCTTGACACATTTGGAAATACTGCATTTTATTGAAATTGTAGAAGTTGCATTTAATGCATACCATCTCTTGAGAATCTAATATTAGGAATTAGCACTATTTTTATATTTATCTCTTTGATATGTTGAGTCATAATATCATCAGTTTCATGACCACACCTATTGAGTAAACAAAGCCATTAAAAGTAACGTTCATTAACTAAAATTGATCAGAAATGATTTTATTTTTCAGAGTATACAAACAAGCATAGGATATAGGGCCTTGGAATAGGATTTTGTGAGTAAACTTCTCCAAGGATATTAAACTAAACATATGTGTCTGATTAGGGAGTGGTAAAATTCATTGTGTAATTAGTGATATTAGGAGGCTCCGCTCACACTGGAGTTAAGCACAAGGTTCTGTGAATTTGATTGCAAAGATAGTCCTCTAATACCTTCTTAGTGTCAGAGATATTTCTATGGTTTCATTCGTATATGGGGGTCTTGCTAGTACCTTTACCTTCGTGAGAGGTAGTTCTTTCAAGTTTTCGGGCTTTGTTACCCTACCCATATGGTGGACTAGACTTATGACTGTTCACCTATGCATTGGTTATATCGTGGTGATTCTAATTGCTTGACATAGTTAACCACATAGGTTACTTGTAAGGGTTATTCTGTAGGCACCCTGAGTGAGATAAGGGCCAGACAACAGAAAACCTTTATGGAGGATTACCTCTTCGGGGGGATCTAACCGAATGCTCTATTAAGCCCATGAGGGCCCTTATAAAAGATTATGATACCTCCAATATTTTGAAGGGAGTCTTAGGCCCCTCTTGGGCGAGGCATACCTACTCTAGTGAGAGAGGACCTTTGAAGATATTGTATCATGTTTGTATGCATTTGGCCTTTTTGATTTATTTTGGTGTGCTCTCTGATTGTTAGTTGGCCATAGGATTTGGTTTTATATCTTAAGTCTTGAGTCATTGTGGAGCAAGACTAGCCTCCTTGCAGATATCGTTGTTTGTTGAAGTTACCATTGTAGTTTGAGTCTTTACCAAAGTTGCCTTCTAAAAGGAGTAAAGTAAATAAATGTGGTACATATATCTCCACATCCCATACTTGTGATTATCCAGTTATGAGTAGTGAGTCGAGTCTGAACGACACTGGGAGTCCCTCGACTCCTATACCTTATGTGGTTAATGGAACTCCTTCGACTCCTTTAGCCATTATGGTTGTTATGCAAGAGGTTCTCATCCTTACTCCTATCAAACCTATCATTTCTACTCAACCCGTAGTAACAAACCCTTTCAGGTCTCTTTTTGGTACACCAAGATACAATTCTCAATCCATACCTTCAGTCTCTAACCCTTTTTCTTTTGGTATTCCCAATATGATGCCACAACTTTCATCCTCCATTCCAACAAATAATGCAAATCCTAGTCTTGGACATGGGGGCATGGATCCTCTACATATTCCTCTCTCATTTCTTAGAGGTCATATTCCCCAAATGACTTCTACAGTTGGAGGCTAAGCTCCTTTTTCTTCTGTGTCTAATCCTAGTCTCAATGCTCCTAGATGGAGTACTCAACCGGGTGAACAAGCCAATTCCTATATTTTTCCATTTACCCCTTCTACCTCCATGTCGATTCCGACAAATGCATTTGTCATGAAAAATCCACCTCTATCCTCCATATTTCCACCTAGAGGGAGTCATTTATGGGAAACCCCCATCTTGGAGCTCCTCCAACTAAGGGAAATTTTTATTGTCCTCACTATGTCACTCCTGTAGGTATGGTTCCCATACAACCTCTTATGAATCAGTTTGGAGGAGGATATTATCCTACCATACAGGGTCGAGGTGTATACCAGAACCCTAGATGGTCTACAATCCCTCAACACCAATCTTTCCTAGGAGCACAAGCTCAAACAAAGCAACCCCATATCCCTTTTCTAGTCATGCTTAATCTTCCATATTTGTCAAGATTAATGAATGACCTGGTGCGTCATGATCCGTCATGGCCCCCCATCCCCACCAAGCTTCCTTGAGACATTCCAAAATTTGAGGGAAAGACTAGCGAGGATCCAGTTGATCATGTTACTAATTTTCATCTTTGGTTCTCATCTAATTCCATTAATGACAATTATATGTGTTTGAGACTATTTCAACGCACTCTCACGGGGTTGCCTCGAAATGGTACATTGAGCTACCAAGGGGAACATACAGAAACTTTAATCAAATGATTTTGGTATTTCTTAACCACATCCATTTGTTGATTCATTATGATGATGACATAGAACTTTTGTCATATTTTCTCTAAGATAAAGCCACACATATCTCAGACCATATCCAAGAGTGGTTTAGATGGAAGAGGTTGATTACAACCTACATTCCTCTAGAGTTTATGTTGGAGTGGTTCCTTAAGTCCTTATTGACTTATATTTCGAAGGATGTTTCTACATTTGGGGTATAATCTAAGGAAGAAGATATTCTCAAATCCCAGCAACTGGACCTCATATATGCTCAATCTGAGATGTTGTATGAAATTATTCCTGACGCACCACAATCGAATTATGACCCTAGATAAAAACCTGGGCCTCATGTCGATGGCATCATAGGCTCTTCAAATGCTAAGTCTACAGACTTGGTGAAGAACCAATTGAAGGATTTGTCTCTAAGCCATCCTGTAGTAGGAAAAGCTTCGACTTCGTCCCCCACTCCCACTCAGCCGATAAATGTGCATTCTATACAATCGTCTACCAACCCAAATAGTAACCAACAACTAGGAGGGAATATAAAGAAAGGATTAGGTAATAATCATAAGGGTGGGAAAAATAATAACAAATCCAAGGATGACACTAACAATGACAGATCGAATAATAATGTTGGTGAGGGAAAGAAAGAAAAGTGGAAGGTGAAGTTTCCTTGTAAACTTTGTAAAGATGATAACCTTACCCACCTATGCCCCAAAATCGAGGAAGCCTCGAGGCTCTTTTCCAACATCGGAAATGAGTCGAGTGAGAGTCAAAACCCCCCCGAAACATGAAGGTGACCATCTATGTGTTAGCATGGTCAAGTATCATATTAATGTAGCCACTCGATCTCGTGGGTTCTTCACAAACTATTACAAGTATAGAGTCTCCCCCTCCTCCAAAAACACCTTTGAAAATAAAAAATCTAGAGCCTCCACCTTGTATTTCAAAAGGAGTACTAAAATGCTATGTCCATAATCGAAATGTCAAAGCTGCCCATAACTATTCGATTGTCGGAGATCTGGGTCAAACCCTTATGTGATGTCAGCTTTGGAGGTGCTCCAGACGTGTACTTCACAATAGAACGCCTTGTTATCTACTTTATGATCTCTAGACCCATGTGGCTCGAAGGTTATTAAGTTTGGCATCATGGATGTTAAACCTCGCTTTCCTTACCACATGGCCTTTCAAATCCATGCGAAGTACATGAAATATACCATCAAATGCACTGTAATTGATGAAGGTGTTGCAACATGCGTGATGTCCCTAAAATTTTGGAAAACTATTGGCTCTTTGACTCTATCCCAATATATGACTATTTTTTCCTCTTTTGATGTACGTTCTTTTAGACCCCACAATATTATTATCGCTTTTATGGTCCAGTTAGGTCGAAAGACAGTGGAGGTCAATGTAGAGGTAGTTGATGCACCCCTTAACTATAATTTATTACTAGGGTGTAATTGGACTTATGCCATGACCGTGGTTGTGTTGTCTATTTTCTGCACTTTATGTTTTCCTCACGAAGGGAAAATAGTGACGATTGATCAATTTTTCTTTGCGTATGCTAGTCCTAGTGCATAAGTTGGACCTTTGATCCCAGTGATCGATAATTATTGATAGGAAAATGAGGATATTGGTGTCGGAATGTATTCCTCTCTCATGAGTAGATTTGATTTTGTTGCACCAATCCATCACATTTATTCCATTTCCAATAAGTCTTCTTCATTGATGAGGCTCGTTCCTTTTCGTACTTCATATTTCAACGATCCTTGGACCTACCTTCCCCGACCATGTCCTACGAACGTCAGTCACATATTGGGATGGAAATGCCACTGTCAATGGAAAAGATTGCATATCAAGCTATTCTTAACACTACTGCTGACCCAGATCCTTTCTCCTCACAGACGAATGAGGAGGATCCCATTCTAGAACCCGTATGGGCCACCCAATCGTCTTGTTCACATGATTTCCTCAATGATACTTTACCCTCGGATGAAGCTATCTTATAGTTCATGTCTGATCCGGATAGGCCTTAGGACGATATGCATGATCGCTCATATTTTCTCCCAGAACTTGTTAGGATCAAACAGGATGACTTTAGATCTACCTTGAGTGAGATGGTCGGTCATGCTATGGTTACACTAGATACACATGGTATTTATGCTGAAGGAAACATGGTTAATATAAATCCTACCGTCATCATCGACATCTCTAAAATTCCTAGAAAACTTGAAAACGTATATATCGGTGTGGATTGTTCACCTGAAGAAATTCAATTCTACACCGATCTCTTCAAAAAATTTCTTGAAATATTCATTTGTTCATACGAAGAGATGACAAGGATCAACCCTCGCATTGTCGAACATGAGATCAAGACTTATCTAGATGCTAGACCTATTTCAAAAACATCTTAGAGTTGTTAATCCTAGGAAGGCCCCTGTTATTAAGGTAGAGGTAGAGAAGATACTTAATGTTCGTTTCTCTACCCAGTTCCCTTGACCGAATGGGTGTCCAACCCTGTTCCCATGAATACGAAACAAGGAACCATCTGTGTATGTATGGAATTTAGAGACCTAAATAAGGCTTCTCCTAAGGACAACTTCCCAACTCCTTTCATCGATTATATTCTTGATGAGTGCATGAGAAGCGAAGTTGTTTCTTTTATGGACGGATTTTCAGGATATAATCAAATTCAAATCAAACCGGAGGATCAACATAAGACGATGTTTATTTTTCCTTGGGGTAATTTTGCATACCAAAAAATTCCTTTCGGCCTTAAAAACGTTGGAGAAACCTTCCGACGCGCTATGAAATTTTATTTTCATTCCACTCACCTTCGACTAGTATTTGAGAGATGTCATTATTATCGCATATGTTTGAACCTTCACACGTGCATCTTCTGCGTTAGGTCTGTTCGTCCTTTAGTATTCTTAGTCTTTGAGAATGGGATCATGGTGGATCCTATGAAGGTTGAGACAATACTTCGATTTCCTCCCTCACGCAACATTCCTCATTTTCAGGGTTTACAGAGGAATGCTAACTTCTTGCATCAGTTCATACTCAACTATGCCAATTTAACTAAAGGTTTCATGCATCTTTTGAAGAAGGACACTCCATTTATATGGGATGAGTGAGCCCAAGAATCCTTCGATGCTCTTAAGAAATCCTTGGTATCAGTGCCTCTGTTGAATCCTCCGCACTACATTAGAGACTATTTTATTTATATTTCCATGTCTGAAGGGATGGTTGGTATGGTTCTAGTTCAATAGGATGATGAGCTCCATGAGAAAATTTTCTACTATCTTAGTCGAAACTTAGTTGGTCTTGAACTTAAATACTCTCACGCTGAGAAACTAGCCTTGGCTTCCATACATGCAGTTCAAATATTACGAAATTATATATTACTTTGCGAAAATACCGTAGTTTTTGATATCAATCCATTTCAATATGTCCTTACTAGGCGTATCATAGGGGAAAATACAATAAGTGGATTATTATTTTGCAAGAATTTGATCTCGATTTTGCTTCAACGAAGTCTAAGAAATCACTAGTTTTTGTCGAGTTGACATCAGACTTCCCTTGACTAGATGAGGACGTTATTCATGATGATTCATTCGTGGATGAACTTATCTTCCTTATCTCATCTTTGGACCCCTGGTATGGAGACATTATAATTTATCTTCAAACCTTGAAGTTATCCTAACATCTATCGAGAAGCGATCGATGATGTATACGTCATCAAGAAAAAACCCACCTTATCATTGGTGAAACTTTGTATCATCTAGGAGTAGATAATATTTTGTGTCGTTTCTTGACTCATGAGCAAGCTGAGTCGGATCTCAATGATTTTCACAGTGGGAATTGTTGTGGTCATATATCTAGGCTTGCGACAACCCAAAACATTTTGTGAGGCATTTATGTTTGGCCGTCAATTTTTAAATATTGTGTTGAAGTGGTCAAAAATTGTCACCCTTTCCAGGTGTTCGCAAGGAAAATGCGATCACATCCAACCCCTCTTCACCTAGTCATCATCGTCGGTCCCTTCACCAAGTGGGGGGTATATTTTATGGAATTTAGCCTAGCTTCGGCTGGGGGGGATCCACATATTATTCTGGTCGTGGATTACTTCACTAAATGGGCAGAGGTCATGCCTACCATTAAATTCAATGGTAAGACGACAACATTCTTCATATTCAAGCAAATTATATCCCGGTTCAGAATCCCAAAGGATATTGTCACTGATCATGGAAGTCACTTTCATAATGAAATAATGAAGGAGTTAGCATAAAAAATGGGGTTTAAACATGGTCATTCTTCCCCTTATTATCCCTAGGTGAATGGACAAGTAGAGGCTATGAATAAATATCTCAAGACCATCTTGCAAAAACCTATCATCCAAAGTAAATTTGACTAGAATCTAATGCTTTAACATATGCTTTGGGCATATCAAACCTTGGTAAAGACTTCCACTGGTTTTTCTTGTTTTCAGTTAGTACATGGTGTGGAGTCGATCATTTTGATTGAACGTGAAATCCCTTCCCTTAAACTAATAGTTGATATCCTGCTTGACACATTCGATATTGAAGAATGCCTCGTGCACCTAGAGTGTCTAGATGAGTAGAGTCGAGATGCCTCTATGGCTATCGAAGAGAATAAACAACATTTTAAGGTTTAGTATGATAGGTCTATATGTTCTCATTAGTACATTGAGGGTGACTTCGTTCCCCTAAATGACCAATCCAAAGAACTGTTGGGGACAGGAAAGTTCAACCCCATGTGGCACGGTCCTTATATTGTGCGACGTGTTTTAGAGAAAGGAGCCTATCAATTGGAGGATTATGATGGGAATATGCTAGATGATCCTCGAAATGGGCTCTACCTGAAAATATATTATGCTTGATCCCTCAAGCTTCGACATGTCTCTTTGTATACTAGTGTATCTTAGTGTATATACATATTTTCCCTTGTGTCATTGGCTTGCTTATCAAGTTTTCCCTTGTTTGGCAGATGTCCACAGAGTCTTCAATTTACTTAGGATTCACAGATGGTGCCAATCGTCATATATAGAACATGGCTTCCATCGTTTCGATCATTTACTCACCCGAGGGTCAACTGGTGTCTTCAGGTGGTGTTCGTCTAGAGCCATCAACAAATAATGTGGTTGAGTATAACGTCGTTATAAAGATTTTACGCGATGCCATTTCACATGGTGTTCGGTATTTAGAGGCTTTCCTGGACTCCCAATTAGTCGTATGTCACTTAAATGACAATTACTGTGTGCGAGACCTACTCTACTCCGATGATTCCTACGAGTATGACTTTTGGAACGATCCTTTGATTTTCTCACTTATAATCACATACCTAGAAGTTCTAATTATGTATCCGATGCATATGCTTATTATTTTTTATATTGGAATTTTTCACATAACTAAGTAAAGAAAAAAAATCCATGCAAGTACACATTGTAACATATTTAAGTAAAGTCAAAGACCAAAATTTTATATTTCATCTTTTCAAAAAATATGGTGTCATAGTACAAAATGGGGATAACACCCTCAAAATACATATATGGTCGATAGATATATGCCCATGGAATATACACCTATGGAAATGGATGTGTATCATGATAACATAGTATGACGCTTTTGAGACTTCGGAAGAGTCACACCCACGCACGAGGCACACCCACCACCTGTCGTTGGATCCTCTGGCAGATCATCCACCTAAACCATAGGAATCCTTTGCATCAAATGAGACATGTTCCCCTACACATTTTAAAGTACTCTCTCAGTATCTCCTCCTGCATGCTCATCTCCCCAACTCCTTAATCGATGTCGTGGGAATCCATCTGGTCTTCGTAGACCTACATCTGCATGACAAACCAATTTTTAATACTTGATACCATACAAAAATATTTGTGTTTTTATTCTTTTTGAAAAACACAAAAACAAAATGAAATACATAAAAACTTTTCTTACCAATATCACCGTAGGAAGAGCCTGGTGGAAAAGGCATATATGGATCCCCTTTGTAGTTGATCCCAGAATAAGGGTAGTCATCAATGGATATGACCTCATCATATCCATTGATGACTACCAGAAAAAGAACTCATCATTGTAGGGGTTGACACCCTACCACCTCCTAACCACCTCATCACGTCGGTCCACCATGACATGGATGGATCGCACAGTCCGTGTGGAATGATCTCTACTCTAGGGATCAAACCTGGAACCCACTCAAAGAAAAATCTACCAATATGGATGCAAACCCGAAGTTTCTCTTTCTCCCTTGTTTGAAATCCATCAATTGGATATTCATGTTAGTCAGAAGTGAGGTACAACAGTCATAAATAGTGGGTCACAAACACTCCACTGCATAGAACATGAGTGGCCCTGAATCCTAGTGCAACGAAGTCAACCCCAAAATCCATGTAATAAGAAGTATGACAATCTTCAAACTCAGGTTCTTGATCACTCTGATTGGGAGTTGGCTCCCTACTTTATATGTTCTTGCAACATAGTGGGTGGCAATGTATTCCTCCATGGGAATTCCACCCCCAGCCCCCTGGGCCTTAATAGTCACCACCTCTCCATGGAAATACAATCTTGTAATGAAATATAGGTCAACCAATTCAATCCTTAATGCTTTCCCATTGAGATTGAAGGCCTCTGTCTCTAGATCCCAATAGTTCATGAGCATATGGAATAACCTCACTTGAGCCCTCATTCCTTTGAGGGCCAAAAAATTATAAAGGCCACAACTTTTCAAATCTAATCGGGCCCCTGCATCCCTTTCCACTACTTCATCTACCTCCTCATGCTCCCTCTCCCTCCATTTAAGCACCATCCTACCAAAGGAAAGCCATTTTTTTGAGTTAGATTTTGTAAAAAACTTGTTTGCAGACTTGTATGCGGGATGTAGTGTTAATGGTCATGTGTAGGGCCGCATATACATGGGTAAGATTTTATTTTCCTTTGTACATGCCTCCATGTACGTGACCTGATGAACTGTGACCCGCGTACACCCTAGTTTACACATTGCGCCCTCTTAAACTCAAAAAATGAGGATTAAATTTAAATTTTAATCCACTAAAAATGAAAAGGAGGGGAAGGGCACTTACTTGGTCCAGACAATTGCTAATTTTGTTGATCGTATCTCTTGCAATCGCCACTTGAATATCGTGGAAATAATGGACGAAAATGCACTATATGAGTGAAAAAACTCAAATAGTATGGTAACATGGTCTATTTTTACTATCAGTAGAATTTTTTTACCCATTTCATATAGTTTGGGCTGATATTTTGACCTTATGGACTAGTAGTGCAGTGGAAGAGTTGGTTTTGGTGGTTTTGTCTAAGAAGTTTTGTGGTTTCTAGCATCATATCACCCATTTGTGCCTTCGACGGGTATTTTCTTTCACTATCATATAGGATAGCTTCTCAATCCATTTTTCATTATTGCATTGTCCTATGACTGTGATCTATATACCTTAGGAAGGAACCCACTTATTAGTGACACATAACCTTCTTTAATGATACTAGAAGTGTCGTTATTGAGTGGTAGAGGCCCACCAAACATGGGTGCCCTAGTTAGAACCTTTATGCCATTTGGTGTCCATGCAAACGTTATTCCATAGCACTGGGAGTTCCTTATAGTTTTGATATGGATTTGCGTTCAAACCTCATATTCTTACTCATAAGTATTCTGACCTTCACTTATGGGACTCCCACCGAGTCTTGTTTAATCTCTTTTCCAACTCTCTCAAAAGTGAAAATATTGTCGAGTGAACTTTGTTGGATTACTGAGAGGGGGGGTGAATCAGTAATAGCGTAATTATAATCCTTTTTCTTCAATTGTTATATCAATATAGAATTATTATCCGATAATGAGCAGTAAGAAATAAACAATCACATACATACACAGTACACCAGTGTTTTACGTGGAAACACAAATCGGGATAAAACCACAGAATGATTTTTCTTATATGTCTTGAAGAATTACATTCATTGGAAGCACCAACTTCCTTTTTTTTCCAGCTGCAACTGGAAGGAGGCTCCAAACCCCTAGTTTCTCAGGCTACAACCTAAGGGAAGCTCCAACTCCCCAATTATCTAGCTACAACCCCCTATGTTCTCTGGCTACAACTGGAAGGTGGCTACAACCACCTGTCCTTTCCCCATCCTGCCACCCTGAAGTAGAAGTAGAATGATGGAACCACTGTCAACTTGTCACTGTGAGATATATCATTGTAAACCTGTACCAATAAATCTGAACCATGCATCAACCTGTAATCAAACTGTACCATAAACAAGTGCATCAACCATGCACCAACCTGTACCAAACAACTTGTAATCAACCTGTACCATAAACAAGTGCATCCAACCATGTGCCAAGTATGTACCAATCATGTGTCAACTACCATCAACCAACATCATCAACTATACACCTCATGTATGTGCCAACTCATCAACTACTTGTCTCAACCATGTACTCAACATGTAACTCAACCAAAATCCCTCATCAATTTCATCATCCAAATATGATTTGTAGCTCTGTAATAGACCTGGTGTATATGATCACATTCCTTAGAAAGCACCATCAAAAGAATTTATCCTTCCTTGCATTTCGGCCTTCTTTTCTTCACCTTCACTCAGAATTTTGGTTTAGATATCCTTGGTTACCTCAGACACCTATAGATATTCAATATGATCAAGTTTGTGTTAAATGAGAGAGCCTTGCCTCTTATTTATACTCTCCAAGTAGCTTCCTTAAAAACATCTTCTAGGTCACTTGGTCGACTTTCCTTATTTTAGGGTTAAACCACTTCTAATTTCTCCATTAAAATTATTATTGAAATAATTTATTTTGTATTCAATTTGAATTATAATACACTCATCACTTCACTTTATTATTTATCCTTTAAAAATATCTTAAACCACTTTGAATACTTTGACCTTTTGGGGCTTCCAGATGACATATGAGGGTCCTCCAACTTCGTAAGGCCATAACTCTCAAACCGTGAGGAGTTATGTGATGTTCCACATACCACCATAAATGGAATGAAATGCACTATCCATATAGAATAGTATTATCTAAAAATATATCATAACTCATACTGTTACCCATCAAACAAACTTGGGTCCATTACCCAAACCTACGGTCTCCAAATTCTCATGGGCATAACTCTCTAACCGTGAGGAGTTATTTTACATTCCACATACCACCGGAAATGAAATGACAAGCACTATCCATATAGTATAGTTTCCCTGACAAATTCACCGTCCTTCATCTCATTATTTCACAATTAATCATGGGTTCTCTTACTTC
>ML795787.1:375225-395299 GCA_009831015.1 Picea engelmannii
TTGTGTACCCATCTACAATTGATTGCCAAACTTGAAACCCATGTGCCTGTATATATGTCTTCATCCTTATTCTCCAAAAAGCATATTTTTGTCCATCAAACTGTGGTATTCCATTTTTATATGAGTTGGTACTCTCCATGATCTACCTTTCAGTGGTTAAACTGATTTATCAAGGAACCTGCTCTGATACCAATTGTTGGATTACTGAGAGGGGGGGTGAATCAGTAATAGTGTAATTATAATCCTTTTTTTTCAATTGTTATATCAATGTAGAATTATTATCCAATAATGAGCAGTAAGAAATAAACAATCACATACATACACAATACACCAGTGTTTTACGTGGAAACCCAAATCAGGAGAAAACCACAGAATGTTTTTTCTTATATGTCTTGAAGAATTACATTCATTGGAAGCACCAACTTCCTTTGTTTTCCAGCTGCAACTGGAAGAAGGCTCCAACCCCCTAGTTTCTCAAGCTACAACCTGAGGGAAGCTCCAACTCCCCAATTTTCTTGCTACAACCAAAAGGAGGCTACAACCCCCTATGTTCTCCAGCTACAACTGGAAGGTGGCTATAACCATCTGTTCTTTACTTGTCTTGCCACCCTGAAGTAGAAGTAGAATGATGGAACCACTGTCAACCTGTCATTGTGAGATATACCACTGTAAACCTGTACCAATAAATCTAAACCATGCATCAACCATGCATCAACTTGTACCTCAACCTGTACCTTAACCTGTAATCAACCTATACCATAAACAAGTGCATCAACCATGCACCAACCTGTACCAAACAACCTGTAATCAACCTGTACCATAAACAAGTGCATCCAACCATGTACCAAGTATGTACCAAACATGTGTAAACTACTCATCAACCAACATCATCAACTGTACACCTCATGTATGTGTCAACTTATCAACTAATTATCTTAACCATGTACTCAACATGTAACTCAACCAAAATCCCTAATCAATTTCATCATCCAAATATGATTTGTAGCTTTGTAATAGACTTGGTGTATATGATCACATTCCTTAGAAAGCACCATCAAAAGAATTTATCCTTCCTTGCATTTCGGCCTTCTTTTCTTCACCTTCACTCAGAATTTCGGTTTAGGTATCCTTGGTTACCTCAGACACCTATAGATATTCAATATGCTCAAGTGTGTGTTAAATGAGAGAGCCTTGCCTCTTATTTATACTCTCCAAGTAGCTTCCTTAAAAACATCTTCTAGGTCACTTGGCTGACTTTCCTTATTTTAAGGTTAACCCACTTCTAATTTCTCCATTAAAATTATTATTGAAATAATTTATTTTGTATTCAATTTGAATTATAATACACTCATCACTTCACTTTATTATTTATCCTTTAAAAATCTCTTAAACCACTTTGACTACTTTGACTTTTTGGGGCTTCTAGATGACATATGAGGGTCCTCCAACTTCGTAAGGCCATAACTCTCAAATCGTGAGGAGTTATGTGGCGTTCCACATACCACCAGAAATGGCATGACATGTACTATCCATATAGAATAGTATTATATGAAAATATATCATAACTCGTACCATTACCCATAAAACAAACTTGGGTCCATTACCCAAACCTGGGGTCTCCAACTTCTCATGGCCATAACTCTTTAACCGTGAGGAGTTATGTTACGTTACACATACCACCGAAAATGGAATTACAAGCACTATTCATCTAGGATAGTTTCCCTGACAAATTCATTGTCCTTCATCTCATTATTCCACAATTAAGCATGGGTTCTCTTACTCCGCAAAGTGTCTTCCCGTGAGGGCTTTCACCATAAGGGGACCACTTTGGAGTTCATCCATATTTACTTCTTATTAACCATGAAAAAACAATAATGAGTCATATTTACATCAAACAGTATTGGGTCCATTAACCAAACCTTTGTGCTACGGGGCTTTCTTCAAGGGTTGACATCAATGACAACCAACCTTAATCAACAAACTTGTCTCTTTCACACTCGTTAAATAGATTTTAAAGGACGTCTATCTAGTGTAAGTTGAACCCTTTTTCAAACCAAGTAAACTATTTATGAAAAAGGAACACTCTAGTCAACATTGGCTAGAAGATTTCTCCTGGGTATTGTTTTATACTTTTTTGGACCTAGGGGACTAAATTTACGAAAAAGGACATTCTTTGGAGTTAAGTTGTAATTGCATTCCATCCTCTTTCTTGCAGTATTGAGCCTATTTCCAGTTCACGTTTTCTCGTTATAATCCTCTTACCTCATCAATTTGCATCACTAGCCAAGCAAAGCCTTGTTTATATCCTTTACAGCTTGACACCCTGTACCCTAAAAGGAAACATTCCCCCAAATGTCTATGCCCTACATGCACTTCCTTGCATTGAGCATAGGTATGTTCCACTGTTTGGAGCTAGTTTCTTACTCATGACACTCATTTCCTCCCTTTTATTATAGCATTTATTTGTCTATGAAAAAACAAAGAAAATAGGGGAGGAAAAAGAATATTATCTTATATCGGTAGCAGTCATGTTGCCTTTGAACATAGCACAAAATTTTGAGTCCACTATAATACATAGTTTGGGTTTAGCATGAACATAGGAAGTTGGGCTCATTAATTAGAGTTTACTCCTTTGACTAGTTATTCTTCCATTCCCTATGTAGAGTTTTCGATGCCTCCCGCATCATGAAGTTTCATCATCAATTCTATGTTTCTTGAGTTGTCCATATGTCTCATTTTCTTGTTCAAAGGAAGTCTATAAGCCTATGTTGGCCATTCCTCATAACTCTTCACTTTTCATGTCAGCCATAACCTTAGTGTGTCTCAGAGTCACATGAAGTTGTAGTCCTACCATGCACCCTGGTMCKACTTTCATTATGGGTAGGTAACCTTGAACCCAACATTCGACATCTCCTMATTGGTCACTAACTGGGGGGTTTCCCTTGTTTTCGAAGGAAATAAATATATTCACACATTGGGATTCTTGCAATGTCTTGGATGCCATTTTCCTTATTGGTGATTTCCTCAACTTTGTCGGCAATATTCWTTATTGGTTTCTATTTAGAGGGTATTTTTCGTGCACTACTTGCATCATGCACCRTGACAAATGCACGTGGTCATTGGTTCATGAACATCTTATTCGTTCGAKCTCCTTGTAATCATCAAGCTATTGCTTTGTACCTCGTGCTGACTAATGAGGATGCCTTAATGCTCTCCTTTCATTGGGTCTCCTTCCATTGAATTTATCTCATCTATTATGGAAATGAGGCCTAGAGTCCTTTGAKTATCTAGAGGCTTGYAGCCATCAGTGGCAGGTTCTTCCACCATCGACGGTTGAGAATACATCAATGTCTCCTGATCAATGGATTCTTCWAGTGTTTGACCTCAAAACCCTTATTCAAACTTGTAATAATGTACTCGGTGCCTTGATACCTACATTCATTATCGGTAGGGTGTCTCATGTTTGTTAATGATATACCTTAATGATCAGTAGTCAAACGAAGTCTCATTTTGTTCGACATCAACTCCTCTATTTACATGATGTAGACTTGCACCTTCGATGGATAGTGTAGAAGACCTCCATCTTACAATAGTAGCATTACTATTCTATTGTTGTCTTTCATTGGACCAATACCTATATAACTTCAATGATCATGGGAGAACAAATTGTACTCCATTGTATACATATATCTTCAGATTGATTTTGAGACTAGTTTTCCACTGGGCCTTGTTGGTGACTATGAAAACCTATGGCATGTGTCTACTTTGTATTGCCTATTCATGGAAATTAACAACTATTTGGTATATTTCCACATGGATTTTCAGTGTAATTCAGATTGGCATCCATGTGTACAAATTCATTATGGATTGTAATATTCTCATGAGTAACTAGCACTTCCAACTGAGTCTCCATTACTCCACTTCTAGGAATTATAATGTATTTCAGTCATCACAGATACTCCTCTAACCTCACACATTAGGGGGCATCTATTATAGCTAATTTTACCTCACCCCATGCAACTTTCTTGGATGGACTTTCCATTTCCCTATGCATACTTGAAGTCCCCTTTTTTACCTTCCAAATCCAAAAAATCACATTCTCCACATATACACGCCCTACTAGTTAAGAAACAAGCGTATATGTAGGTTGATCCACTACAACCCATGTACATTGGGTTTGGTGCTCAAAATTAAAAATTGTGTCGGGTTTCCATGTCACGTCACGAGATCCATGATCCTTGACCTTCCATATACTAGAAACGTTCTAACTTGGCCCTTCAGTTCCATTTGAAGGCTATAAATTGATTCATATCGAAGACATGGAAGGGGAGAGAATTCAACTTTTGAGAGAAAAGACACTATGGAGAAATTTTCACTTTACATTGAGTCTGCATCCCTTTATCCTTTAAAGTCTAAACTCATTGTTCAACCCCCACACTCTTCCTTCTTTGATGGAGAACCTCATTGTCTCTTTTATATGATATTTCCTTTGGTGGAGGATTGAAGTGGTGGAGGCCTGGCTGGAAGGGACTTAGTTTCTCGGTTCTGAGATTAATGACACCGAATTTTGTCACCTATACACTTATGCTAATTATTTTAATAGAAATACTCTTTTCTCGTCCAATTGATATCTTGCAAATATTTGAATTAATATTCCATGGGCGTATTTTTCATGTATGTTAATGGATTATGCTATTTTATGTGCTAACATTATATATTATCACAATAAGATTGTGTATCTTGGTTGTTGAGGACAAGTTGCAGGTATAAATCTTTGAGTTGCGTGCTCAACGGTGGTCTTCATCAAACGTTCAGATGAGGTAGGCTCTTGATCTTGTCTTCTTAGTATTTTCATTTATACAACATACTTGAGATTCAAGTTGATTTCTATGTGTCATTCCATCTATTGTGGTTTACCCCATGCCATAGAGAGATTTTCTTCGTAACAAAAACATCACATGGCATCACGTTTCATGATTGTACAACTTAATGGGTAGGTGATGTGGAAATCATACAAATTATGTGGATAAATCATAGGTTGACAAGTGGCAATGATATCCCAATGCAAGGATGTCATGTGGTAGCCTCCCATTGGTCAGTAATGGGTAAGGTTTGTTAAAAAAAAATTGGAGCTTGAAGGATCGAACCCGAGTCTCCCAAAAAATAACCCAATGACTTCGCCACTATACTCGGCGGTTGGTTCTTAACCATACATGTGAAGAAATATATTTAAGTTTGTTGAAATATTCAAATGAGTGGAAAAAGGGCCAAGGGCTAAGCCCTTGTCCCATATCATATGTATTGCAATATAAACATGGGTGGAATATTCCTCTTGTTTGTTAAACTATATGCCAACCATATCATATATTATGTGGGGTACTATATGTATATATGCAACCAACATATAACCAAAATGTTATATATATAGTGTGTTCGATAGGGTTTGAACCTGTGACCCACTATATAACATACCAACAACTTAACCATTGCACCACAAAGTGTGGGTTTGTTATGAAAKATCACCAACTAACATTTAATTCCTACCTATGTTTGGAGACAGGAGGTTAGGTCCCATGCCTTATTTAATGGCACATGGACCAAGGAAAAACATACTCATAATTGCARRGTACATTCTTGAAGTTTGTTCCTGAGGGTAAAGGTTGCACTGTAATGTGTGCCATGAGGTTCCAACATGAAATTTTATGAACTTATTACTCATTTTTATCAAAATTATGCAAGGAAATCGATGGTATACTTTTTTTTTTTGAGTTTGAGAAACATGTAAAAAGGTCATTGTAAAACACAAACATTATTGGAAGCGGACCCGAAGACATAGCCCAAATTGGGTGTACTCTATTATCAAACTTGTTTATGTGTTTTTAATATTGTTTTTCTATTTCCTCTCAGTTATTTTGTAAGGTATTCATCCTTAAAGTGTGTTTGGAGAGATAAGTTAATTAACATGTAAAATTCAAACAATCAAGTGATCATTTTTATTTCGAAGATCAAGTAGATGTTACTATGTTTTAAATATTAATAGGCATCTAAGTATTTTTCGGATCAAAAAGAGATGAGGACAAGTGAATTTCCTGCATTTCAAATATCAAAATAAGCCAGTTAATAATAACACAAGTTGATGAAAAAATGATTTGGTCAAAAAAATTAGTTATAGGGGCATATACACCGAAGGCTAGATACTCAACTCTTTGTGATGATGCTAGTTTAGTTGAGCCACTTTGGTGGTGGAAAGTTGTGTGGATATTCAATTGTACACTAAAATATTACATATTTATGTGGCTTGCAACTAAAAGAAAAGTACTAACTTGGTAAGTCTTGCAAGAGAGACACGAACATGAGCCATGTCAATGTCCTTTATGCAAGCATGAAGAGGAAACTATCAATCACCTCCTTATTTCATGTGCTTATTCTATTCATGTGTGGAAGGATCTTGAAGACCTTTTAGGTTTTAGACTTTCTTGGAACGGTGCATTGGTATCTATAGGTCTTCTTGAGATCTTGGGCAGACAATGCCACCCTAAAAATGTTAAATCTTTTCATCTGATCACTACTTGGGGAATATGGTTGGCTAGAAATGCACAATTGTTTGATAATTTCTACATATCACCCCTTCAATGTGTTTTTCAAAGTAAAACTATCCTGGATATTTTTCCCTAGGTATAAAAAGAAAAATCTGTAAGGTGCGTGGTGTTTGAGTATAGAGACAAGTTAGGAGCATGGGAATATTTTGATGGGGAATGTCAAGGAGAGCCTCCTACATGCAAAGATAGAGGTATAATTTACATGAATGATTCCCATAGTTTAAAATTTAAAATTGGTCTTAGAGGACATTCCAACAATTTTGTTGAGCTTATGTCTCTTAAATCAATATTGATTCCCTCAGCAGAAAAAGGAATTACCAAAACACAAATCTTTGGTGATTCAATAGTGATTATAAATTGGATGAGGGGCATAAATAATCTAGAAAACTATATAGTAAGGCCTACATTTGAAGAGATTGAATTGTTCAAATCCAACTTTATCTCAATTTACTTTCTACATATTCACAAGGAAAGGAATGAAGAGGCTAACATTCTCTAAAAGGAAAGGTTGCACATGGGATCAGATCTACATCATTTCCTTAATGCAATGATGGACAATCAGTAGAGTATCACCATCCATATTTTTTCTAATATGGTCTCAATAGTTTGACACTGTGCTTTTCCTTTCAACATGTGGGTCCTACAAGAGAACTATTTTCCTTACCTATTATTCTAGCTATGTGTGAGATATTTTTTAAGCACTTTATGTTCATGTCTAGATAAATATGTAAAGAAGACTGTGATTTTACTTTCAATGTGAGGGTCCTAGAAGAGAACTATTTCCCCACCTATTATTATTCCATGCCTTCAGCCTGAAGGGACTATATAAATCAATTTTTTACCATTTTAATTTGTTTGCAAGTAAATCCATATACATATCAATTTTTAATCCTAATTCTAGATTAAAAAATATAAAACATGTTTTTTCTCCAACAATCAAATATACAAATATTTTTCCTTAACAAATCAGTGAATTCTCCATCTAATTTGGCCTCATATTGAGGTAGACCTAGGATAAATTTGAGATAATTCACCAACTTTCTATGTGCATTGCTAGAAGGTCGATTAATGTTATGAATCACTTACCATTAGTTTTGTTGTTTTGTCTTAGCATATTATGTTACCTAAGTTTGGATTGGTAAACTTAGGTGAAATTTCATATGTGTAGATGACAACGACTTGATAGAACCATCTGCTACCTATCTTCTTGAATTTGTCTTTGTTGTCCTTTTCTACTCTTTCCAAGACACTCCTCTTGCTGCGAACCACCTCCTAGAAATGTCCTTCATTGTTCTTTCTCACATTTAAGCTAACTTGCTATGCCAAACCAATTTGGCTATGGCGGTGTCTTTTTCATTTCCCTTGATGTATCAGCTCCTCCATCACCCTTTACTGCCTTCTTCATTCCCCTTCGTGTATTACCTACTTAATCACCGTTATATCACCTTCTTCAACCTGCTTTCTCTTCAACTAGTTTGATTGGGGTATGGAATTGATTGTGAGGGATCTATCGCCACTACTTTTGATGATTCTCTATCAAATGAATTTTCTCCAATTCTTCAATAACAAACCAAGAGTGCATAATAACATCAACAATAAAAGGAACTAGAGTTGGAAAGTTGATCCAATTCATTCATCAATGAACTTGTCTAAATAGATTGAAATAGAGGTTTGTATCTACAATTTTATGACCCAAATTTTTATATTAATAACATAAGATTATAATTACCTATTCAATTTAGTCATGTTTGTGGGAGAGTCTTTCTCCACTTCATTTATGGGTGTGGAATCCATTAGAATTAATCCATGGTATCCTTGGAAGTATAATATATCAATTATCTAATTATTTAATGAAATCTTATGCAAAAGAGCAACAAATCAATGTCGAAATTCATTCTAATGAACTTGCATATGTGATTTTTGTAAATAGAAATATCATTAAATTTGATTTTATTTAACCTTATAAACAAAATTTTGGGAGCCTGCAGCAATACAAAACACAATTTTTGGCTTCTTCCTTGTCTTCATCAATAATGGCTTGAGAGGGAAAATACTAAAGATGAATATCCCATTCTATTTGTTAATGATACTCAAATGCAATACAAAATATTCATAGTTTCACCCTTCCCGGATATGTAGGCTTCTATGTATGAAAGGACTATCACAGTTGTAGAATTCTAATGAGAAGAACCTCCATGTTGTTGGTTAAGAGAAACCCTAATTTATCTCAAACCACCCTTCTATCACTAACACACATCAAGATTCAGAAGTTTCGATATATCAGGGAAAATAACATGATATTTATTCTAACACACATAAATACAAAATTTTTGATATATTATGGAAAATAACATGAGATTTATTCTCATGCAGCAAGTATAGAGAATAATTTAACATAAACATATATCCATAATTAGAACTAAAATTTCATTATGTAATAAGTTTGATCTAACATAAGTAAAATTTAAGTAATAAGTTACAACTAACATATATCCATAATTTAACATATGCTCAAATCTCCAAATATGTAATAAGTTTGATGAATTATAGAAACGTAGATCAAATATTTAGTCTAATTTAGTGGAAGTAGTACCAAGAGGAAAGGTAGGCAAAGCAATATTTTGTTCCCCAATTCCATATTGATATGGAGGCACAAATCTATCAGTTCTAGGTCGTTATCCTGTGCCTAATCTGTTTAAGATAAACCCTACATGTCGTTGGTTAAGAGAAACCTTATTTATCTCAAACCACCTTGCAATCACTAACACACATCAAGATTCAAAAGTTTCGATATATTGGGGAAAAGAACATGATATTTATTCTAACACACATCAAGATTCATAAGTTTCAATATATTAGGGAAAATAACATGAGATTTATTCTCATGCAGAAAGTATAGAGCATAAATTAACATATACATATATTCAAAATTATAACTTAAATTTCATTAACATTAAGCTCAAAGCTCTAAATATGTAAGAATTTTGATGAATTATATAAATGTAGAAAAAATATTTAGTCTAATTTAGTGGGAAGTAGTACCAAGAGAAAAGGTAGGCAAAGAAACAACTCGCTCCCCACTTCCATATTGATATGGAGGCACAAAGTCTAAATATGTTGAACCTGCACATAATAGATCTAGCTAGAAATTGACATACACAGTTGCAGAGAAAAATATGAGAAAATAGAGCAGGAGAGAAAGAATGGAAGAAATTTCATTAACCAAATGAATGAATGATAATTTACACATGATATACTCTGTATAACACAACTAATGTGCACTATAGGAGAAGCCAATGCACCATAGTGGTGGTCTAGAGTGATCTAGACACACACCAATAGTTACAGGAGTAAACTTCTACCTGGTCTAGTCTCTCAGGAAGTTATGGGAGTGAATTACCACCTAGTCTGAGTTAACTAGTCTCTCAGTCTTCAGTTAACTAACTAAAACAGAGTGAAGTGAGGGGGATATCAAGAAATCATGAGTAATGCTCTAGTCTGGTGATGATCCCAAGGACAATGTGCATTAGTTGGTGATGATCCCAATGTTGCATGGTGATAATCCCAATGTGGCATCTAGACGCCACTCAACTAATCAAACTAAAGTGTGAATTGAAGAGAATATTATCCTAAAGGAATATTCTCCCTAAAATATAGGAGACTGAATAATGACTAATAAACATAGGGAAAACCTTAGGAAAAATAAATCCTAGGTGTGTGTGAAGTATCTTGAACACCCCCCTTAAACATCACTATGGTGAAAACAAAGAATGGGTCTTGAAAATGAGGCCTTGTTAGGTATCCAAATACAAAAGATAAATTGAAATAAAAGAGGAAAGAGGGAAATCCTCATGGGAACCCCTCCCCCTCCCTCCCTCAAATTACAATGTATGCAAAAATAAGAACCGACAATTTCTAGGAAACTGTGTCCTTCACTCCAAGACGACTGCACAGATAATGAAACTTCTACTCAGTCAAGTTCTTGGTGAAGATGTATGAAGTTTGTTCTGCTAAAGGAAATAACTACAGGTTGATGATATCCTCGTGTATTAAATCCTGGATGTAGTGCATGTGGATCTTGATGTGCTTCATCCGCTGCCTTTGAATTAGATCTCTGCAGAACTTCAAAGTGCTCTGGTTGTCACACCATATGACGATCGGTCGATGAAACTGAATTCCCAACTCAATGAGAAAATGTTGTAGCCACATAGCTTGAATGGTTATTTTAACTACCCCTTTGTACTATGCCTCGGTTGAAGATACAGAAATATCAACCTACTTCTTACTTGACCAACATATAGGCCCGGAACCAAGACTGAGTGAGTAACCAGATGTGGACTTGCGATCAATGTTATCGCCAACGCAATCAGAATCAATGAACTTGGTGAGGTCCAATGTAGAGTCAGTTGAATATTAACTCCCAAAGGTGATGGTTCCCTGTACGTATCAAAGGATGCACTTTGCATCCTTCCAATGTATCTCATGCAGCTTCTACATGAACCTGGAGACTGCTCCAACAACATAGGAGAGGTCTGGTTTGGAGTGTGTGAGATACAACAAGATACCCATTAGTTGTATGTATAGTGTGTTTTCAACCAATGGAGTGTCCCTGCCATCCTTTATTCCGACTCCTGATAGGAAAGGAGTTAGGTTAGACTTGCAGTCTGTCATGTGAAATCTCTCAAGGAGATCTCATGCATACTTGGCCTGAGATAGTTTGATGCTTGATGTATCTTGAATGTGTTGAAATTACTAAGACAACTGAGAGGGGGGAAGTGAATCAGTTTTTATTGAGCTTAAACAATTTTAAGTCTATTAAAATATTCTTAATCTTTCTTCAAGTGATCATCAACATTATACAGCATATGGACAGTAAAAGTAAAGAGCATCAGTCACACATAAGGTATACATGGAGATAGATTTTCACGAGGAAACCCATAAATGGAGAAAACCTCTTCTTCTTCGAAATGGTAGGCAATCTTTTAAGTTCTGTACATCATCTATAATTGATCACCAACTCAATGTGAGGCTGCTAGCCCTGTTTTACAAGCTTCAACTTGTATGAGAGCACCGACTCTCTTGTTTCTCTAGAACCCACTAGAAGGAAGAACCAACTCCCCTAATGTTCCAACACCAACTGGATGGAAGCACCAACTTCCAGTTACACAAGCTCCAACCTGTATAACAGAGAAAACTTGTTCTCCCCTGCACCACCCTGCCACCCTGGTTTCTATGGCTGCAACCAGGTGGATGCTACAACTCCCTGTGTTCAATATCCCACTTGAACCTCTGAGGACAACAGTCCTCCTTAGCACCTCCCAACCGCACTGGAATATTAATGAATAAATAAACAGACAACTACACAGATAAATAAATTCTTACCAATCTTTCTTTGTTCTGTAAATCTGGTCTTCTTCTAACTGTTCTGCAATTCTTCTCTTCCTTTGTCTGTTCTACAAATCTTCTTTACTTCAACTTGTTATATCATTCTTCTCTACTCCAAGTCTTTTCTTCATCTGTTACTCTTCTCTGATTTTTATCTCACACTGCGCATATTCTCAGTCTCACACTGCATACTATGATTTTCCCTTTCTTATAGTTTCATTCATTTTTCATCCAGAACAACCAGCATCTCGCACAGTCTGTATATTTTTCTTTTATACACATTCCCATGGAAATTCCCCTTCACATCTCCTTAGACAAAAGAAAGACAATCGTCTAAGCAACTGAAATGCTAACCGATCAACAATCATGAGTCTGTTTGGCTAACAGATTCGTAACTGAGGATTTAACTGTGAGAGAGAAGAGTAACCCTCCGATCATATTCCAGTTTATCTTCTCCGTGGGATGAACTTTATTAACATTGCCTTTAAATCGGGTTTCGGCATTTTCGCAATCCTGTGGTCGAGTGTCTCGACACTTCATGTCGCGATCTTCGAAGTTTCGATACAGAGCTTTTCTGCACTAGCTCCTTCCCCAATATGACCAAGGCTATGATCACGCACTTATGCAAAAAGTGCTTTTCGCGAATTCGCCTTTCATGAGTCTGGAGATGAGGCATATCGACTCTCCAAGTCGCGATACATGAAGCTCCGAGTTGGATCTCATATCAACGGTCCAAAACACATCGTGAATTGACGGCTGGGATTAAATCGTGATTTCGCATATTGCGATTTCGATGGTTTTGTTTCTTACCTCTCCAAGTCGCGAGTTGCAAAACTCTGAAATGGAGTTAATTGTCCAGATCACACCTTGATCTGACGACTATGATTAAATCGCGATTTTGCATATCGCGATTTCAATTGTCATATTTCTTGCCTCTCCAAGACGCGAGTCGCAAAACTCGGAAATGGAGTCGACGGTCCAGATCAACCTTGATCTAATGACTGCGATAAAATCACGATTTCAATTGTCATATTTCTTGCCTCTCCAAGACGTGAGTCACGAAACTCCGAAATGGAGTCGACGGTGCATATCAACCTTGATCTGACGGCTGCGATTAAATCGCGATTTTGCATATCGCGATTTCAATTGTCATATTTCTTGCCTCTCCAATACGGGAGTCGCGAAACTTCAAAATGGAGTCAATGGTCTAGATCAATAGTCCCGATCAACACTTGATCTGATAGTCATCGGGAACCTGCATCCAGAAAAATAATTTGTGATCATCCTCCTTGAATTTCAAAATGTACACTCGCTTGAGGGTTTCCTGGACCTTTTCAAATATAGCTTCATCTGGAAATACAATTTGATCAACTTCTACCACATTACTTGTTCGATTAAGCCATTGAAAGTGTAACAAACCCTCATCTCCCCTAGCTACACGAACAAGTCCTTTATGAGTATCTGGTACAACTCGTGTCCCCTCCAGAGACATCATTCTAGCCCGAAACTCCAGCATGATCTCCTGACAATTGAATCGGATGATGCATTACAGCATATAGAATCTATTATGACCAAACCCAACAAATCCTTCCTGCATCATCTTCTCATAATGCCCATCTATTTCATACTTTATGTACTCATGCCATCTACACTGTTGTACTTTTCCATCAATGACAAGTATACAAGCATGCACTATCTGTTAAAGATTTGCCAACACAATGATNACAAATCCTTCCTGCATCATCTTCTCATAATGCCCATCTATTTCATACTTTATGTACTCATGCCATCTACACTGTTGTACTTTTCCATCAATGACAAGTATACAAGCATGCACTATCTGTTAAAGATTTGCCAACACAATGATCTTGAGTCCAAGGAAGAAATGTAGTGGACCCATGTCCTTCATTAAAAACCTATCATGAAAAATCCTCTTGACTGCAACAATCACTGAAGTCGAGCAACCGGTGATCAACAAATCATCAACATACATAACTAGGAGTAGAAGTGAATCAATCGTCTTGAGCATGTAAACATTCGGGTCTAAATTACAATGTAAAAAGTTCTGTGACAGTAGGTAGGAGTCCATATTGGCATACCATGCCCTCGGAACCTAATTGAGACCATAAAGAGACTTCTTCAGTCGACAAACCAAAGATGAATCCTCCATAAATCCCTGGGGCTGCTCCATATAGATCTCCTCAGAGAGATCATCGTGAAGAAATGCATTCTTCACATCCATCTAATGGACTTCCCATCCCTTGGTTGTCGCAATGGAAAGTGCTAAACGTATGGAATCCATCTTCACTATTGGAGAGAAGGTATCATCATATTCAAAGCCATGCACCTGATGAAAGCCTTTGGAAACTAGCTTGGCTTCATATCTATTCACTTGTCCATCCGCTGCACTCTTGGTCCTATAGACCCATCTGCACCTGACAATTTTCTTTCCTGAAGGAAGGGGAACTAGATCCCAAGTATGGTTCTCGAGGAGGGATTTGTACTCCTCCCGCATGGTAGATTCCCAAAAGGGATTTCCAGCAGGCTCGTCATAGGAATGTGGATCTGAATATTGAACCAAGAAGAAATGCATGGGTGGCATCGGTTCAGTGGTAGTCAGTGTAAGAGGAGGCTCCTCAAAATCAGATCAAGTCATCCTAGTATTAGCTGGATCCCCAACAAGATCTCATTCATCATGAAGAGTAGTCTTGGCCCACTTGGGCCTCTAATTTGGCTTTGCATCTGACTGTACTGACTATGATCCTATGAATTATAACTCTCATTTGAATAAGATTCTGCATGTGCATGCTCATCATCTCTAATAGGTGGAAGAACAAAAGTGTTTGCATGCGGCTGCTGAGGTACAGGCAAGACACTTTCCTTGAATTGGACACTTTGCTCAATGGTGAGCTAGTCTGAGTCTATATCCCTTCACATCGTCGAGATATCCAACAAAGATACACTATGTGTTCTGTGGATCAAGTGCCTTCCTCTTCTTAGATGGAATCCTGACCCATGCACATGAACCGAAAATATGGAAGTGGGTCACTTTCGGTTTGAGGCCACTCCAAGCCTCGTAGGGGGTCTTATCCTTGACAGATCTATGGGGAGATATATTTTAGATGTAGGTTTCACAATTAATTTCTTCATCCCATAATCTCTGTGGAAGTGACTTTTCATTTAGCATGCTAGATGCCATCTCTTTTAGAGATCTATTTTTCTGCTCAACAACTTTGTTTTGCTACATAGTATAGGGAACCATGTGCTGCATTTGAATCCTAGCCTCATGAAAAATATTTTTTATCTCATGGTTGAAATAATCTCCCCCTTTATCTATTTATAAGACTTTGATTTTCTTTCCTGACTGTGTCTCAACAAGGGCTTTGAAATCTTTGAGTTGTTGAAAGACCTCTGATTTTGGTCTGCGAAAAAAAATCCATGTGAAGCATGAGAAATCATTAACAAAAATGAGCATGTACCTTGATTTCCTGATTGATGGATGTGGAAAAGGACCCATGAGGTCACTATGGATCAGATCTAAAGGAAAGGAAGCCTTCTGAGTATTTCCTTTGTCGAATTTCTCTTGAGGGTGTTTTCCAAGAACACACCCCTCATGAATTCATTTGGTGAAGTGGATGTCGAGTAGACCATCAATCATTCCCTGCTTGATAATTTGTTGCATATATCTGAAATTTAAATGCCAGAACCTTCTGTGCCATATCCTATTGCTTTCATCAACATGGGTAAGAAGTAATGTAGAATCTGGTTCAATAAATTCAGAAAATGTGTAGAGTCTAAATTGATGATTTACCTCATCAGTAGTAACCCTATAATTGGTTTGCATGCCATAGATATCCATTGTATCAGGTGTGAATATGACTCTATTTTGTATGCTGGAGTTTGTCATCTGATACACAGAGAGAAGATTGACGAAAAGTTTGGCAACATGTAGCACATTCTCGAAGATTATTTTTGTGAGTTCAATTCTTCCTTTGTCGATGACCTCGACTAAAGAGTTTCCCTCCATTAGAATAGGTGGACCTTTGCATGCATCCAATGAAAAATATACTTATTTTTTTTCTTCCATGTGGTGTGATGCACCTGAATCTACGATCCAAGCATCGGGAGAGGAGTTGATGGCAATCAAAGCATGGCTAGAATTTCCTTTCTTAAGATTCATATATTTTGGCTTCTTCTTCTTGCACCCTCGGGGATGTGATATCCAAGGTTGTTTTTATAAATTATTTGGGCCATTTGATCTATATGTTTCTGCATACATGTGGATTCTGGATGGAATCCTTTACGTCAACAAGTGAATTTCTCCCCTTTTCTTCCCCTTCCACCTTTGGATCCAAAGGCATCGTTGAAGGGTTTTGAGTACCCTTCCTTATTTGGATTTGCATGTTCTCTCCTTTTGTCTTTGTATTTATATTTCTTATATTTATGACTGATACCATCTTGCATAGTAAGTGCACATTTCTTTGGGAATTTGATTTTTCCCATATTGATGAGCTTATTCTTCTCTTGTGTTAGAGACTTGATAAAGGCCTCAAGAGAGGGCATCGTCTAGGTGCCTCCATAGGTGATCTTAACTGAATGAAATGTAGATACAAACATTGAGTATTCCATACCAAGTTTGGAGAGAATGGTAAGAACCATTTGTTTCTATTCCTTAGATTTATCAACCCCGCAAGTCTTGAGTTGCGACAACAAATCCTTATATTTGGTAAAGAAATCTTGGAGATTGTCAAAGGTTTTTGGATCTAATGTGAGCAATTCCACCTCAAGCATGTGTCCCCTCATCTCGTCCTATTTTCAAAAAATTGCTTCCATGGTGGTCCAGGCTTCATTGGAAGTTTTACAAGAGGATATGTGAAAGAGGAGTTCAGGAGAAATGAGACTGCAAATTGTTCCAAACGCTTCATCCATTCGATTTAGATAATTGGATTTTTCTATGGCTGATGTTGGTTCGGTTTATGTGTTCATGTTTAACCTGTATAATCCTCTGCCTCAAAGATCCATTATCATATTCTCCTTCCATGCAAAAAAATTGTATGGTGTAAGAATGAATTATTTTGGAAATTCCATTTTTCCACTATCTTCAATCTTCAATACCTGCAAAAATAATTTAGTGTGTATTTTCCCTAGCAGTATGTCGACTACGATACCATGTAAATGTGTTGAATCTGTACATAATATATCTAGCAGTATGTCGACTACGATACCATGTAAATGTGTTGAAGTCATGTGAGGATATTTGATCCACCATTTTGGCATTTGGATTCACACTGCCCACACTTTCCTCTATTCTGTAATTCGTCACATGTTCTCAATGAACTTTTTCTTTGTTTGTGATGAAAAAAGCAATGCAATGAGAATCCCTTATCCTGCAGTCTCATGGAAATAGTTTCCCATCTTGCATGCCATGTATAAAGAAAGATAGGCTCATCCTTGAAGTAACAGGAAGCTATAAAAAATTTCTTAATATGCTAGGGTTCAATGGGTTCAATTCCAGTGGAATTCTTAAGGATTGTTACTCCCTCTTGTAACTGGCCTTGAACCACCCTCCATTTAAATATCCTAAGAAAAATAGGGTTCCCCAAATTTTACTTCTAATTAAGAAGGAATTGTATGAGTAAGCGTTGCACTGACCTCGTGCATCTAGAAAGTAACGTCGGGGTGGCATAGGGAGGTCTGGGTGATTTTAATATGGGCTTCCATAGAATTCGGTGGATCTACTTGAATTTCTTCAATAACCAGTGGCTACATCGCCCCCCATGCTACAGTCGTTGCTTGATATTTCAACAAATCCATTATATGTCTGTTTGTTTAACACGATTAAGCAGCAAAACAACCCAGAAAAACTAGCAAGATGGGAACTCTGTCTAATTATATATATATACTTTTACCTTTGCAAGTGATGACATCACCGACTGTGCTGCCTATTCTTTGAAATAGTTCATTGAGATGATTCATATTGATTTTTCCCGTCAATGCTTCTTCCCTGATTTCATAACCATATCCCATCACTACGTATTTCAGTTTCAAAATCATTTGCCTTTGGATATTTATAACTACAGGTCTGATATTCCGGTAATAAATATTGAGATGTTCGATATGCCCATAATAAATATTGATATTTCTATCGAAATTTGTCAATCTCAAGTCAAAATCGGAAATTATCATGAAAAAAGAGTGACTTAAATTGAACAACTCCTTCATAAAACTTTGACTCTTTGTTTTTTTTCACAACACCCTTACTTTCATATTATTATATTTGTACTTTGTGATGTGAAATTTCATCAATTCCCACCTTCATTATAGTCTCCTCTTGTTAAGATGGAAGACTTGTGTGATCTTCTCAGTGAGTAGGGTGCGTCTCTCGACACCAAAATCAACCAATTGGTGTCTTCTTTCTGGAATCCACTGAACTATCTCTAGTGAGATGCGCCTCTCTCCTCAATGACAAGTCAAAATCTATATAATGATGAATTAGGTTTCTTTGCCTTTTCTTTATAGATTTCTGAAACCCTAATTCATTGTTGATGTTTTCCCTCCAAATGACTTTTACTTTATTTTATTATTTCTTGATTAAATCACTTAATTAATTAATTAATTAACCATTTTACCTCTAAAAAGTTATTTATCCATCCTTATGGCTTCTCATACCACTAAAAGCCACTTCTCATCATCTTATCATGTAATGTTCTTCCTCATGATTCCGATGAGCTATTACACTAAGAGGTTTCTCCAAGTAATATGCCCATTATGACCTTCTTAGTGAATTTAATCAAGATTTGACCCATAATAACTCAAAATTACAAAAATCGTCAAAATGCAACGGAACCAAAGCCAAGATGTGCAGAATGGATCATGATGATGAACGATGCAAATCAGGCCCAATAAAACCCCTCAATATCTCTCGAACTCTTTGTCGCCTCTATTTGGCTACTCTGGTAGGAATAACACTTTGTACTGTAATAATGTCCAAAAACGGGGACATTACAGTCCTCCCTGTTGGAATATTGTTTGTCCTCAAGCAATAATTGAATCAATCTACATATGATATCAGGGTCCCATATCCACCTGTGTGACACAAAATTGAGTCCCCTCCAGATGGGGCCTCTCCAAGTGCTCACCACGCATGACACCCAAATGCTCCTAGTGAGTAAAATGATCAACAACCAAAGAATCTCAGTCAACTCCCCAAGCAACCACTCTACTCGAAACTTAACTCCATCAAACCTTGAACTACCAAGCACTCCAATCCATGGATCCCATATCAAGATGTGAACTACAATGCCCTGTGGAGTATAGTTATGTAACATATCAACACCATGAGTCTTCTACAAATAACACACGACCTCAACCCGAAATGATTCTATCCTACCAAACCATACCAAACCCAACACGGCCCCCACCGAATGAACATGTTGTTGCCATAGTGAGGTGCTACAAGACCTCAACAAATCACCAGCCCGTGATGTGCTCTCCCCAATATTGAAACTCAAATTTGGAAAATCAAAGTGACTTCCCCCTGCAAACATCCGCTCATCTCCATCAGTCAACGAAATTCCCAGCCCCATAATCCCAAGGTCCCATGCTAGTCTATGACAGGGACCATCACGTTGATGCTTCTCTACTCTGATCATGACTGTCTGCTAGAAGTATCCATACTGGATCCCCCACTTCTGGATCCTCATAAGATGAAATAAACTATTGACCCAATGGACTCCCAGATCCTATGTCAAATTTGGAAGTTCATCACTTCCAATCCCCACTAACTGTTGATCTTCCCTACTAGTAACTATCGAAATCCCTCCACCCTCATCCCAATGAGAGTCTGAATATGTAACAACCTCTGATATATCCTCTGTCCCATGTCCTAGGATACTCTCCATCATGCCTAGGGCCTCAACTGTCTTCCCCTGATGATCCACCCCTATCTTGTTTTATGCAATCAAGACACCCATGTCAGGATGTCTCAGCCTACCAACTCTCAATGTCCCCTGCCACTGTTTAGCTCCCCCTGCACTGCTATCAATGATAAAACTATTGGGAAGGGCTACCATAAATATCTGCAACCAACT
>ML795787.1:411602-424218 GCA_009831015.1 Picea engelmannii
GGCCCAGGTGGTTGATCATGCACCGAAAAAGAGTCTTTGAATTCTTCCATAAGGAAAGGGTCCTAGAAACCCCTCTGAGGGACATTGAGGCCTTCCAAAGAGATATATGAAGAGGAGCTCGCTGCGAAGTTCCATTTCAAAAGGGAATCCTCTGGCTCGAAGCCCCCGAATAGAGACCATAGATCTGCCAACCTTGCATGATCTGACTCCCACATATTCTCGCCCAAAGGAACTTCTTCCCATGAAGAGAAAGGGTAAGTATGTGGATGATCTCATGTTGCATGCGAACCACCAATGAAAACTCTAAGATATTCTAAAGGGAAACCATCCATGATAGAATGGGGAATCACAATGGACCCACTGATGAAAGGAGGTCCTGACACGGGAATTGGTGGTGAGACCACCCCTACCGACATCCCCAGTCGTCTATCGGGCCAAGCAGATGATGTGTCCATCAGGGGACTTGTCGAGAATCCAACTGGTGACCGCCATATATCAACTCCCTCCATTAGGTCTACACTGTAATCAAGAATTTCTTCCTCCTCCTCCCAAACATAAGCAATAAGCTGCATAATCCCCGAAAATCGTCGGCTATAAAGGCCCATCCCTTTCCCATCCTAGGGTTTCCTCATGAAGAATTATATATAATGTGCTCATTTTTCCCCTTTTCCGGGCATATTTTCCAGAGATATTTGCCCGAAATCCGGCAATATATTGTTGGATCTACATATTTGGGTGATTAAATCTGTATAATCCGAGTGCCTTGTTTGTAAGACAAGGGACCCCCTTCGCGCAACAATTTAATTGCATTTAATTGCTAAAGTTTATGGAAGTGTACATACCCTATCCCCTCTAGATTTGAAATTGTAACCTCCAAAAAAATTCACATATTCTTAACCATTAGCCCCCCACACATATAACCTCTTCTAAATATTTTAATATAATTTTAATTTAACTTAATTTAACTCACTTTATATTTTTTATATTTTCATTTTCTATTAAAACGTGAAAGAAAATTTTTATCTCTCAACTTATTTTTAAATGTTATACCAACATTAAACTTTGATGATCCATATAAAATATCATAACTTTGTAAAATATCATATCATAACTTTTCAATACTCGGTATTTAAAGTGCTCCTCATTCACCTAATTCTATGTAAACATGATAGAAGAGTATCGATTCTTTTATCCTTAACGTACATGATAATTCTATGTAATTATGATAGAAGAATATTGATTCTTCTATCCTTAACGAAGGCTATATTTATTATGTCGAATTATGTAAATGAGTGAAATGGTTTCTAAGTGCAATTTTTAATTTTATAAATTAAAATATCATTTTATTTATTATACATAAATTTATAAAAAAAATATCTTTTAAGTTAAAGGAAAAAATTAATATTAATAAAATTAAAATATTAACTTTTAATTTTATTAATAAAAAATATTATTTCATTATTTACACATAAAAATATTTAAGAATCATTAAAATTATATTACTTAATTTAAAATAAAAAATTAATACTATTAAAACAAAAATATTTTTTTATTGATGAAATTGTGTTACATACCAAATCTAAAATACAATAAAAAAAATGAATATGTAATCTATGTGATTCTAAAAGTTTGAAGGATAAAAATTACTTTCTCATAAAATATTATGTTTATGCATACAATAGATATGACTTTCAAACTACTTGTAGTATTATTTTTATAACTGGTTGGGGAGGCAGGTGCTTTATGGTCCTACATATGGTCCTACATGAATCATGGAAGCTAAGTTTTATTGGAATCTAGTAACTTCTACAAACAACAAAGAAAAGGATTATGTGGTTTTACAAGGACTCTAGATTGTTAAAGATCGTCAAATATCTCAATTAAACATTATTGGAGACTCAAAAAATACAATAAGGTATTTTGAGGCGAACTCGAATCTAAAGGACATGGGGATGATGACCCTCATTGGTCGCATCAGACTTACTCTAAACCTATTCACCTCTCATTTTTTCCATGTCCTTGGGGAAAATAATACACAAGTAGATGAAATGGCCAATAAGGCCATAAGAATGACTCGCGGATCCTTATGGATAAATGGGGAAGTTTGTTTTCCCCCCTTCCTAATGTTTGAATTTGATCCGAATTTATGAGTAGAACAAAATAAATAACAGATGGAATACAATAACACATAGATACGGAGAACAACAATAGATATCCAATGAACAATAACTTCTATTGAATAAATGAAATAGGCTGAAATCGTAAAACTGCAGAACTGAAAACAACTTGCTCGAATGGTGGTAGCTATCTCTGAGAAGAGATGTGGCTGCTACACGCATCCATCTGAGCAGAATGATTACAATGAGGCTTCAGAGGCATTTTTAACATTACTCATGAATGCCAAAACCCTAGACATTCAAAAACCTAACCCTAGGAGATGAAACGCCAAAATTTATGTGGGCCTCGATGGGTAAGTTGGTACCTTAACTTCATGGGGTGGTAACTTTTACATATGACCTTTGTTTTATGCGCGTGATAGCCCATTGGCAAGGTATTTTCGAGAACTACACATTATACCATCAAACTCTAACTCAGTCTACAGTTTGATTGTGGCAAGATAAAAAAGCATTGTTTAGGGCCCCAAAACGGCCTTGGAAGTACAAAAAGATGTACTGACATAAAAACTTCCTAAATAAGCCAGTTGTATTAGGTGGGAGGCCACCAATCTCCACCTAGAAGTTGTGTAGGGATTCAAACAACCCCGAAAGTGTAGAACCCACAATTACAAAGAATTATAGAAGAACATGTTGAACTAAAACTTTGAAAAGGAGCCAGTTGGAATAGGTGGGTGGCCACCAATATCCACCTGGATCAGACCTCCACCCTTAGGAAGCAATGGTCTCCATTGCATTGATTTCCCCCATAAGGTGAGGAAAGTTCTGTTGAATTCGGCCATGGGTGAGCCACTTTCCTTGGTGCAGGAGTTGCCCTGCCTTGACAACCTGATAAAGTTGGATCCTTTGTTGGTGAGTGCCCTTGACTTGTGTGTCCACTATCTGATCAATGGATTCATGTTCCATGTAGTTAGGGTTGAGCTTTGTTGGTGTCAATTGTTCTGCGATCTCTGAGGTATCCAATAATGGTGGAAAATATGATCGGAGGAGGTCCACATTGAACATTGGGTGCAATCCAAGGAAGGGGGGAGTGTTGAGCTCAAAATAATTGTCTCCCACAGCCTTGGTGATAGTGTAAGTCCCATAGCGAAGTGGACGGAGCTTCCGATGGGGCCCTGTAAGGCGTTCTTTCTGCAAATGTAACCATACCTTGTCTCCCACCTAAAACTTGTGGGGTACCCAGTGTTGATCATGGCATTGCTTGTACTTAGCATTGGCTTTCTGCAAAATCTCATGGACCTATTGGCATATGTGTTGAATCTGCTCAATGAATCTGGTGGCTTTGTCGGCCTCATACTGAACATGGGAATATTCTATCTGTATGGTTGCAAGAGGTAGTGAAACATCAATGGGAACCAAAGGCTGGAATCCCAACCCCACTTGAAATGGGCTATGGCCAGTGGAGCTATGGAGAGCCCTATTGTAGTTGTGTTGAACATAGGGAAGACTCTCATCCCATGTACATGGATTATTAGAGTTATACATGCGTAGGATGTGCACAATCATCCGATAGATTACCTCTTTTTGGCCTTCGGTTTGAGGGTGGAAGGCAGTGGATTTAGTGAGATTGGTGTCCAATAGTGACCAGAGACTCGACCAAAATGTGTTGAGGAACTTGTTGTCCCGATAAGATATGATGGTCTATGGTATCCCAAAATGGACCCACACTCGTTCGAAGAATATCTTGGCAGAATCTGTCGCTGTGACACTCTTGTTACAGGTTGTGAGAATGGTCATCTTTGAAAACCGATCAACCACCACAAATACACAATCATTGCCTTGCTTGGTGGATGAAAGGCCAGACATGTAATCCATCGAGATGGATTCCCAAGGCCTTCCAGGAGTAGGAAGAGGGGTGTGTAATCCTTGCTTCTTGATGGTTGGCTTGGCAATGGCATAGGCAGTGCAAGATCTTATATACTTGCTGACGTCCTATTGTATTTTTGGCCAATATTTTTTTTTTTGTAGAACGAGCACATTTTTTTCCATGCCAAAATGTCCTACCATCCGACTATAGTGAGCCTCCCAAATTAGCTTTGTACGCTCTCTTGCAGGAACACAGAGGTGGCCCAGATGGAATAAAAATATGTCCTGAATGTGAAAATAGGTGACATTTGCGCATGTACCTAAGAGCTGATAGGTGGTGGCGAATTTAGGATCTTGATGATAAAGTTGGGGCCACTCAGATGCCTCATGCCCACAGTAATGGAGCACAATGGTGAGTGAAGCCACATGAGGTTGGCTAAGGAAGTCAACAACATGATTTGTGCTCCCTATCTTATACTTGATGTTGAGATGGAAATTCTACAGGTATGTGGACCACTTCTGATGGTGGTCTTTCTACAACTTCCTCTATGTTTGTATGATCTGCAGAGGCTTGTGATCAATGTGGATGAATATCTCCTTTCCCAGAATGTAATGTTTCCATTGACGACATCCTTGTACAATGGAATACATTTCCTTGTCATAGGTGGGGTATTTATGGACAATATCTGAGAGTGTCTCACTATGGTATGCTACCGGATGATCGTGATGAGTGAGAACTACGCCTATATCATAGTTAGATGCATCAGTCTCAATCTCGAATGGTTGTTGCAGATCAGGTAACGAGAGTACTAGAGTTGAGCATAAGAGATGCTTCAGATCATCAAATGATCATTGTTGTGCCTTCCCCTATGAAAAGGTTTCCTTGACACCGCCCTTGGTCACTTGGCTGAGGGCCCATGCAATATGGGATAATCTCAACACGAACCGTAGGTAGACATTGGCAAGTACCAAGAAGCTCTGAAGCTCAGTTAGTGCGGTCGAGGCTGGCCGGTCACGGATGACTTGGATCTTAGTTGGATCCACATGTACCCCATTTTCATCAACAATGTAACCCAAGTATTGGACCTTGTTCATGCCAAAGGAGCATTTTTTCAAGTTGGCATATAGATTGTGCTACCACAGAGTGCTCAAAACCTACTGAATATCCTGCATGTGCTCCTCCCAAGTTATGTTGAATATGAGGATGTCATCCAGATATACCACCACAAAAGAGTTGGTGAAGGGTCTCAATACATCATCCATCAACCTCATGAAATTTATTTGTGCATTTGGTAGGCCAAAGGGCATGACCATCCATTCGAAGAGACCTTCTTTAGATTTAAAGGTTGTCTTCCATACATCAGTTGGTTTGATTGGAACCTGGTGGTAGCCAGACTTTAGGTCAATATTGTTGAATAACTTGGCCCCCTTGAGTTGGTCAAGAAGGTCATCAATTCGGGGGATTGGGTACCGGTTCCTGACTGTGATTTTGTTTAATTCTCTGTAATCAATGTAAAGATGCCACATCCCGTCTTTCTTATGCATCAGTACAATCGGGCTTCCACAAGGGGAGGTGTTGGGAATGATGTACCCCTTTTGAAGCATCTCTTGGATCCAACGCTTGATTTCATCATTTTCCATCAGCGAGCAATCATAAACTGGTCCATTAGGAAGAGGTACACCGAGGGTTAGATCAATTGGATGCTTGACTTTGCAGTGTGTCAATACCCCGGTGGGTGAGGAGAAGATGTCTCTGTACTATTCCATGATTATGTCCACTTGATTCTGCTACAAAGAGAGGCTCTATCTAGAGGTCACATATGTGGCGAAAACCTTATGCTTACTATAAGAACAGATCACAAAGAAGACAAACTTCTCAGTCTATGAAATGACCTTACTGCATTTCTTAGAAGAGACTAAAGAAATAACAATAGGTGGTGCTACCTCTAGTATCATGTACAATTGTCTACCAAATGTAATAATAACATTGCGGGGTATAGACTCATACAAATATGGTTATCCTAAAAGAACATACTTTAAGGGGAGAAATATCACACAATACCTCATCTTTGAAGGGCTTGATGTCGTAGGGCATATGACATTGTTGGCCGATGCAGAGACCTCTTCCTTGGTGAAGCCATCTGATGGTGTAGGGTTGCAAGTGCGGTGTCATCGGAAGTTCCAACCGCTTGATGACCTCTACTAAGATCAAGTTATTCTGACTGTCGCTATCGACAATGAAATGAAGCAGAACCCCCTTTACCCACATCTGTGAGTGAAAGAGGTGTTCCCCTTCCTATGGTTCTTCTAGTTAGCTTGGCTGGACTTTGGTGGTAGAAACAGTGGCACTGGGTTTGACATCGATAATCCACTTTCCCCCTTCTATATTTTATTCGGAGTCAGAATTTTCCTTTGAATCTGAAGCTTTCAACTCGGCCACCAATGACTTCTTGGAGCGACATTCTTTTGTGTTGTACCAAGGGATTTTATAGTATTCACACCACTTTCCTGTGTCCTTCTTCGAATTCTTATTACCCTTCTTATGTTGCGGATTGGAATGATTGTCCTGAGAATGACCATATTTGCTTTGTCCCTTGTTTTGTGGGTTGGGGTTTCCTTTTCCCTGCTTCGGCTGTGAGTAGTTTGCAGATCCAAACTTTTTCCTCTTCTGCTTAAATTTCTTCTCTATCTTGACAACATATCTATAATTCGTACCCAATAATGCGATGTCCATAAAATCCATTTATGTTTGAATGTATATATGAAGAAAACTGTAGTATTTGAGCACCAGATGTTGTTCAAATTCTTTGATAACCAATTTGGTGTGCAGGGTATGGAAATTATTGGTGAAATCTGGTATTGTCTGGTCCCTTTCCTGACGCAGGGTGGTCCATCTTGTCTACTAGTCCTCGTAGCTTCCAATAGGGCAGTATTGTTCTTTAATGGAATCCCTGAAGGAATCCCATGTGGGGGTGACCACAAATATTTCTGATTCATTTATGGCCCTTTGCTCAGAGTAAGTATTCCACCGATCCTTAACATGGGGGACAACCTTTAGGAGTGCAAAAGTAATATTTTCCCTATTGAAAAAATTATGGACCGAAAAATACCCTTCAAGTAGATTTAGCCATTTATCTACAGAATATGCATCTATCAGTCCTTCAAATAATGGAATATAAAAATTTACTTGTACCTTGAAGGGGGTTGCATGGTAGCTTGATGAAGATGTGTCTCATGTGGGAAGCCACCGAAGGATCTTTGCAAAGTTGTCCATCATTTCGTTCATTTGTCGGGGCTTCCTCGAGCAATAGTTTAAAAGGATCTCCTACTCCATCATTGTTCTTATCGTCCCCCATGAGTTTTGGTAGGGCTCGGTGTGACCTATCTTGCAAAGGCTCGACTGGTTTTGAGTCCCAACTTCTTGTACCTAGATCTTGTCAGGGACATGCACGAAGAAAAATAAATGAAGAGCAGACCGCTCAGATACCATTGATCTAGATTTATGAGAAGAATGAAATAAATAACAGAGTGAGTACAATAACGCAGAGATACAAAGAAAAAAAAAGATATCCAGTGAACAATAACTTCTATTGAATAAATGAAATAGGGTGAAACTGTAAAACTACATAACTGAAAACAACTTGCTCGAATGGTGGTAGCTATCTCTGAGAAGAGATGTGGTTGCTACACACATCCGTCTGAGTAGAATGATTACAATGAGGCTCCAGAGGCCTTTTTAACATTACTCATGAATTCCAAAACCCTAGACATTCAAAAACCTAACCCTAGGATATGAAACACCAAAACTTATGTGGGCCTCGATGGGTAAGTTGGTACCTCAACTTCTCGGGGTCATAACTTTTGCATACAACCTCCATTTTAGGCGCATGATAGACCGTTGGAAAGTTATTTTCGATAAGTACATATTATGTTGTCAAACTCTAACCTTGTCTATAGTTTGACTGTAGAAATCCAAAAAAACATTGTTTAGGGCCCCAAAACAACCTTGGAAGTACATAAAGATGCACATGAAAACTTCCAAAATAAGCCAGTTGGATTAGGTGGGAGGCCACCAATATCCCCTTGGAAGCTGTGTAGGGCTTCAGAAATATGCGAAAGTGTATAACCCACAATTACAAATAATTACAGAAGAACGTGTTGAACTAAAACTGTCAAAAGGAGCCAGTAGGAATAGGTGGGTGGCCACCAATATCCACCTGGATCAGAATTACCATTAGAAGATGGGGCCTGCAGGGTTGACGTGGGAATGGAGGGATCATGGATATGGGAACACATTTTCGTGATGTATTTAAATGTGGGTGAGGACCATAGAGACGCGACATCTAGAAATTTATGGTCTAGAGACTTCAAGGGGGAATGACTCATGCGACCAGGAAAAGTTGTGTGTGGAAAGTACATTGGAGAAGATCCATGGATCCACACCTGTGGGAAATGTCAGTTTCTGAGTTGATTTTTAGCATTCCAGGTTATGCAAGGGGATGAGCGGTACATGAAACTATGAAGGATAGCTCAACCTCCATCAACTTCCATGGTTGTTTTTGTGCAGTTTCAATGGTAGCTTGCATTCGTAGCATGGAGGATTTAATTTATATGAGTTTGGGTTGGATATGACATGGCTGGTGGGAAGGAAATATTTCCGAGAGCTAGATTATGAATATAATGGAGTGCCATAGATTGCATGGTTATGGCATGGGAATGTTGTTTGATGGCTTATATTTCTTCTGCAAGATTTTGGTTTAAGGGGAAAGGTTTCTTGTCTAGCTTTCTGATTTTCCTCCCGAACCCAGTGAAAATTGTCCACAAATATTTTTTTTGTGGGGGCCCCTTGATTCTTTTTAGTGGTGCATATTATAGTCTCTGAGGCATTTCTCTTTGGTTATGGTTTTTCACTTCTACAAAGGTTGAAACAATGAAAGGTGGAGCAAGTTGTGATCAACGGGAGGGGCTAGTGGATGAGGATGAGATGGTATATCATTAGGCTCCATATTTCAGTTAATGCATTGAATTCAATAGCCTCCTTGGTCACATATACTTTGGTTTAGCATCATGATATGATGGGGCACATGTAGGACAAAGTGGTAGCATTGCATTTGCAAGTGGAGGAGCTTCAGCTCCGATATCCTCCATTGGTTGTCTCAAGGTCAGTGATGACTTCCTCACCTATGATGGGTGCAACTCCTATTCATGATCTAAATGCTTCATTAGAAAATATGACTCTAGAGGATGAGGTTCCAACTGCCCAACCACCTTCTGATTAATTATGCTCTGCTATGTACTGTGTATTTTTAATATATTCTACATAGTTTACTCTATGCAAATCTATAGTGAATTCAGAACATGGAAAGATAGGAGCCATGTTATGGTTATATGGTTGAATGTGGTTTTAGAGACTTCATACCTTTGTGTTGTTATTTGGAAAAATATTTTTGTACTTTACGTGCTTCGATCATATCTTTAATGAAATACATATCCACCAGATTTTATTAAAAAAATATATCATCTTTATAATTTGTTAACTTATTAAAATAAAAATGACCTAAAAATTTTGCTATACAATTTTTTTAATTACAAAAACTAAATATTAAAATAAATCAATTAATTCTTTATCAAATTTCTTAAAATATAATAAATAAAAGTAAAAGTTGATTTATAGAGAACATCATCATCGTATTTCATGCATGTGTTTTGTGTATAATATATTATGTCTATAGATCATTTAATACAAAATTCATAAATGTTTAAATCATAGGTATTTAAATAATAATCCATTAAGCTTTAGTCTAGTTTTACTTGAAGTAGTTGCTATGAAAATTCACTCCAATTCAAATCCTTGGTGGTTATCTCCTTCCCTACATTATGTGGATTACGGTTAGATTTTACCTTTTCTTAGACATTGTCAATCATTTTTATTTCTTTCTCAACACATGTTCTAAAAAATGTCACCACCATAAAATCAACTCTATGAAATTATAATAATTATTCAATTAAAGAGAAATAAAAGAAGAAAGTTACCTCATTCATCACAATATTGCATTTAACAATTACATCACCAAATCAAGATAAAATAAAATAAAAAAGTATACCAAATCTTCTAATATTAAGAGAGTTTAGAGACTCAAATAAAAAAAAAATTATACCCAATCTTCTAATATTAAGAGAGCTTAGAGACTATTTATATAGTGTTTTTCTAAATGCTCATCTTAATCATCTTACTAGTATTATTCTATATAAGTTTTTCCTCAAATTGTCATCTTAATTATCTTACCAATATTTTAGCTAATAATTTTGATACTAATTTCTTAATTTTAAATAAAGTTGATATCAACTTGGTATGTTTTTTTGGGAGAGGTTCAATGATGCCTCACATAAAAGTTTAATCCTTAATCTTCCCTTCCCCTATATCATAGGCTATGATACCTCATATGTTATGATGGTGTGATCCAGTAAAATCATATTTTTTATATTTCATAGAGAAGGAATGTGTTTTATTTTTATCCACATAGGGTCTTAGCTCCTTAATGGAAGGGAGTAGTAGCCTTAGATTCAAATAATTTTATAGACTTTGAATATGTGTGAGACATTGTATTTGAACATATACTGCAAGATCAAGTTAAGATTATCCTAAAACATTTGAGATTAAATCATTTTAGAAATTAATAACACTAAAAATATCATATTAAGGAGATGGAATTTAGTATTTTATCTTCTATACTCAACCCTTAATTTGTTTCTTACAATCCTTTTGATAGCCAAGGAACTACAACCTAGATGGAAGCCAATAATGTCAAAAGTACTTCTAGATACTTGTGGAAGACCAACATCATGGTGTTAATCACTTACTACGATTTTTGTGATTTTAATGGAATCTTATAGTGGAATATGTGTGTTGAAGAAGATAATGGATTCCAGGATCAAATCTCAAATCAATTCAAAATGTATAAAATCAAGGTAGTTATATACATGATTAAAACAATCCATGATTGGACATGGTGCCTTTTTTCTCAAAGGGGACAGAGGGCTAGAAGAAGGAACCTAATTTTGTATTTTGGAGTAACTTTTGTCAATTATAAGAAAGAATAATTCAAGAAGGGATTAACATGTGAATTTACTCATGGTTTGTTTGAGATCTAGTTGTGTCCTCGCAAATACTAAATAAAGTGTTGTAACAATGGTGTGAATTGTAACAAAAGGGTTTGTTTATTTGCACATGGGGATGAAGAAATCTATTTTTCATCAACACCTAGTTCCTCTAAAATGAAACATAATAATAAATACATTATTACTACTCGTAATTAGTTAGGATGTTGTTAGACATCATTTCTATTTGATCAATTTTATACTCCCATCATTAGAAACATCATTCAAAGCCCACCCCACCCCCCACCCCTCCCCCGACCCCCACAAAGTAAGGTTTTTATAATTCCATAATCGTAAGTTCAAAAAGAAGTACATTCCTTCTTATACCAACAACATTTTGATCCATGCAATATTCCTCTTATGTCCTACTTAAACTCCTCTTCAACTTTAGAATAATATTAGTATGTTTTCACTGCAAAGTCAGCAATGAATCTCTCCACCATTGTCTTCACCTACAAATAAAATACTCATGGAATCATATGATATAAATATTGGAGTGATACTAAGTTATGGGGGCTCTAATTTACTCATTCTCCCTGTAGATGTATCCCAATGTCTCCTCATGACACTTTAATCACTAATAAGGAATCACTGGAAAATACACTCAAACAATTTTGTACCAATCTCCAGTAGTGTCACCATACCATAATACATGTCTACAATCTTTGACCTTCCACCCATGCAACTTCTCTTCTTATTCAATAAATCTCCCAAAATTCATTTCAAACCAATCTTCTAGCTGTGAGTTTGAAAACCTCCATCTCATCTTGCAAATGTTCCACACTTGTGATAATGTCTCGACAATATAACCATTGTTGGCTCTAATTGGAGAACCAAGGTCCACTTAGGTGTCCAACAAGGCCCTGTGTAGTTTATTGTTGGCATATTCAATCCCTATGAGAGGGAAGGTCTCACGTGAAGCACATTGCCAAGAATTTAGGTCAACCAAGTTGTTAAACAAGGTTTACCATTGTTAGGTACCTAACCTCCCTAACCCCTCATGTAGTTAGAATAATATATTTTCCATGTAATAAAGACGTATATTAATAAGGCCTATTAATAAGGAAGAATAAGCCAAATGTAAGAATACCTAATAGGAGCTTCCTCTTCTAGAAAGATATTCCTCTAGATTGTTCTTTTGGTAGATATATTTAGCATAAATAGGAGTTAAGGGCATGAGAAGTCTTTGTCTTGAGAAATATTGTAATAGAGTGTTTCTCTGTTGGAGGTTGCCCCCTCAAAGAGGCAAGTGAACATTGTCTCCTATCAATAAAGGTATTATTATGGTGTTGTGGTTCTTTATATTTTGTGTTTCGTTTTTATTATCTGCAGTATTTCCATTTTTTGCTATTATAATAGATTTGGTACCTAACAAGTGGTATCAAAGCACTTTCCTTGTGTTTCAGGATAAATTCGTGAGTGCGGACACAGACCAATCTCCCTAGATCCACCTGGATCTAGAACAAAACAAGACAGAA
>ML795787.1:437166-459575 GCA_009831015.1 Picea engelmannii
TACTACACGGTAAAGGTATGGTTGAAGGTATGTCTAAATTCTCTCTGGATTTTGATTTATGTGACCATTGTGTATATGGAAAGAATAATTGGGAAAGATTCTCCTCTAGTGCAATGAGGGAAGAAGGAATTTTACATCTATTTCACAGTGATGTGTTTGGACCTGTGTCAGTTCCATCATTGGGAAAATCTGTGTACTATGTCTCATTTATAGATGACTTCTCGAGGAATACTTGGATATATTTCATCAGGAGGAAATTTGAAGTCTTTGACAAGTTTAAAGAGTTTAAGGTTGTTGTTGAGAATCAAATAGAGAAAATAATTAAGGTGTTGAGGATAGATAATGGAAGAGAGTTTTGTGGCAATGAATTTGAAGAATTTTGTAAGAAGTAGGGTATAGAAAGGAAGAAGACTACTCCATATACACCTCAACATAATGGAGTTGAAGAAAGGATGAAAATGAAGCTAATGGAAAAAGCAAGGTGCATGCTTAGTGGTGTCAGGTTAGGGAAAGAATTTTGTGGAGAGGCAGTGGGTACTGCATGTTACCTGGTCAACATATCACCCTCATCAGCACTGGATGAAAAGACTCCACAAGAGGTATGGACGGGTAAGAAAACCTCTCTCACACATCTCAAGGTATTTGGCTATGAGGCCAATGTTAATGTTCCAAAGAAAAACAAGAGTAAGCTAGATAAGAAAGATGAAAAGTGTATCTTTATTGGGTATAAGAATGGTTTCAAAGGTTATAATCTTTGGAACCCATAAAATAAGAAGGTTTTTTATATCCGAGATGTGGTATTTAGAGAAATAAAAGATGTTGTTAAACAGGAACTCCTACCAAGTAAGGAATAACCAAAAATAATAGAGTTTGATTTAAAGGATGATGAATCGGATCCTACATAAGAACATGAACAAGAAGAAGAAGATCCTCATACTCCAGTATTGAGGAGATCGATTTGAGAAAGAAGGCTACCGGAAAGGTATACTCCATCTAATTTTTGTTCAAATTTTGCTTTGTCTATTACTGATGATGATCCTAGAACTATCAGGGAGGCAATGGATTCAGAGGATGGAAAACTCTGGAAAAAGGCCATGGATGAAGAAATGACAGCCTTGGATAACAATGAGGATTGGGATCTAGTGGAGTTTCTGACTTGAAGAAATCCCATTGGAAACAAATGGGTATTTAAAAAGAAGTTGAATGGAAAAGGAAAAGTGGAGAAACACAAATCTCAGTTAGTAGCAAAGGGTTATTCCTAGGTTGAAGGAATTGATTTTGGTGATATTTTTTCTCATGTTTCCAAGTGAACTTCTATTAGATTTCTTTTATATGTTATTGTTGTGTTTGATTTTGAATTAGAACATATGGATGTGAATAAATCATTCCTACATGGGGATATAAAATAAGAAATATATATGAAGCAGCCAGAAGGTTTTTATGTGAAGGGAAAGAAGGAGTTGGTATGCAAGATGAAAATGTCCCTATATGGTTTAAAATAATCACTAAGGATGTGGTATCAAATTTTTGATACTTATATGCTAGGACTTGGCTTCACAAGAAGCAAACAGGATCATTGTGTGTATTTTAAATTAATTGGTGATCATTTGATTTATTTGGTATTATATGTGGATGAGATGTTGCTGATAGGAAACAACAAGGAGATTATCTAGGATGTGAAAAATCAATTGTCCTCTAAATTTGACATGAAGGATCTTGGTGCTGCAAATTTCATTTTGGGCATGGAAATTAAAAGAGATCAGGAAAATAGGAAACTATGGTTAAATTAGAGAAAATATGTCAAGACAATATTGCATAAGTTTAATATGCAGGAATGTAAATCGATCAAGGTCCCTATTCCCGTTGGTGTAAAGTTATATGTGGATCAGTGTCCGAAGACACAAGAAGAGGAGGACATGTCTCATGTTCCATATGCAAGTGCATTTGGAAGTTTGATGTATGAAATGGTATGTACTAGACCAGACATTGCACATGCAGTGGGAATTTTGAGCAGATATATGTCAAAACCAGAGAAGGAGCATTGGACACTAGTAAAAAGGGTTTTCGGGTATTTGCATGGCACTACTAGCTATGGATGTTTCTACCAAGGAAGACCAATATTGGACAGAGTGTTGGACATACATGTATTTTTGGATGCATACTAGGCTGGAGATCTGGATCGTAGGATATCTACAAGTGGGTATGTGTTTAACCTATTTCAAGGAGCAATCAATTGGATGAGCAAAAGACAGGCTCCAGTGGCACTTTCAAATACAAAAGTTGAATACATGGAAACCACTCATGCAAGGAAGAAGTATGGTTGCAAAGATTGTGTTCAGGTATTGGGTTGGTACAACAAGATGTAAGGATATATTGTGACAATCAGAGTGTAATTTTTCTGACGAAGAACCCGACTTGTCATTCAAATACAAAGCATATTGATATTCAATATCACTTTGTGAGAGACATGGTTGAAGAAAATAAATTGTTGCTAATGAAGGTGGACACTTTGAAGAATGTTTCAAATTCATTAAAAAATATATATGAGCACTGAGAAGTTCTCTTGGCGTAGAGGATCCATGGGCATTTTTCCCTAGATTGTTGACTATGTAACCTTCTAACCCCATGTATGCAAAGAAAACAACAAGTGGGAGAAAGTTGGGTATGTGTTATATTATTTGCATCAATAGCACTAGTGCTTTCTACATTGCATCGGGTGTGCAGGGGGGTTTGAGGGGGGGGCACCAAGCCCCTCCCTTCGGGGGTTGTAAGGGGAAAGCACCCCCGAGAAGTTTTCTTCCCTTGAGAAATGTGTCACATTTTTTCCTCGCTTTTTGTGTTGCCTCGATTTTCATGTCCATTGTTGAGAATTTTTTTGGTACATGGTTTTTGCTGATGGTTTTCTAGTTTTGGTCAAGTAATTAAGGTTGTTGACTAATCCAAGTCATTGGATTAGGGTTTTGGATGTCGTTGGCTCCTATATGTATATTGTATTGTAAACAATGTATCACAATGAATGAATACATAATATGTTGGTTTTCCCGGTTTGGGTTTCCAGGGGAAAATATTTGTATAATGTGTGTATTTGCCATTATATATTTTTTGTTCTTTTACTGAAAATTTGTTTGCAGTAAATAATTGTACAAGGTTAAAATATACACCGTAACCCCTTTTCTGTGTGGACCCACCTGCCTCTTTCATGTTCCCCCTTTCACCATGGCCCACACCTGCAACTAAGACCTTGAATCACGCCTCAATACCTTGTCATTTGATTTCTCTGCAATCCAGAAGGAATTGCGGAAAATCAATGCCAATATTACCACCATCAATGCCAACATGCATTCTTCCATAGACACCAAAATGGAAAACATGAAACGAGACCTCTCTTCCCACTTGGAACTCCAGCTTGAACCCTTCACTGCCCAACTTTGCGCCAAAATAAATATTCCTAGAGACCTTACCTCATCTAACCAACTTTTGCACCCCAAAGGTGAGACTTCCTCAAATTCCCATACTTTTTCATCCCATCACTTTCAGTGCAGTCTGTTATCACATAAATTTTTCAAAGCCTTAGGGGTTTGTGGTTTCTACTTAAGTCTGTATTTTTGCCTGTCTCTCCTCCTTTTGCAAACCCGATTGTAAGTTTTTCCTCTCGGCTTGTAGTTTTTCTTATGTCTGCCTTCGTTTGTTTGATTGACATGTTTTCTCTAGGATCGATCACTTCTCTATTTACCTCTGTCACTAATCATTTTGTTTTCTCGAGCCCTCAGTCATTCGTCCAGGTAATTGTTCATAGAAAATGAAGCCATAAGCATAAGCGCATCACTTAGAGCAGTATGATATGAACTCAAATCAAGCGAGCATGAGTCGTTGATCTCGAGGGGGACAGGTGGCATCTGATCCAATTTTTCAAAGAAATGAGCTTCAGGAGTTTCAAAGTGATAAGTGCATAAAACTTCCAGAAAGTCGAAGCCCAAACTACCAAAAGAAATCATGGACCATTGATCTCAAAATCAGCAGGGAGCTATTGATATTAGCGGCGGTGCCTCCCTAAGGTCCCGAAGGCCCGAAGTGTCGAAGTGGTCGAAGTCTTGAATTTAATCTAAGTCGTTGATCAGCAATAGCCATGTGTCGTTAGATCCATAGCTCTGGGTGAAAACACAGAAGGAAAAAAATGTTTGATATTTGATTTTCTCGGAGTCTGGAGACCTGAAGTTGATCTCGGTCATCCAAATTCAGGAGCCACGCATCATCAGATCTATGACTCCAGGTAAATTCCATGGGAAAAGAGAAGTTTGAGTTTTGATTCTCCCGGAGCCCAGAGACCCGGAGTGGATCTCGATCGTCCAATTCAAAGAGCCACATGTTGCCAGATCCATAGCTTCGGGTAAAAGAACAGCAGGTAAACAGGATCTAGCCCCCAAGCCCTAGAGAGCCAAATGCATGTTGGCTATCAGCACAGACATGTGACACCCTTATGGTTTTGACATGTGGCACTATTTTCAAGTATTCTCAGACATGCCTCCATCCCGCTTTCAAGTGACACATGTTACCTCTTCGTCCATGACACATCAACATGGTGACATCTGGCCTCTATGTCAGATCATCCTCCGGGAGGTGTTATTGTTCAGTGCCAAAAGTAACGCCCCACCCCAAAGCACACTTTTGGAAGATCCTAAAGTTGGTGGGCGAGTAATCTTGGCGGTGGTGCCAAATCTAGCCGGTGCGCCCAGATCTCATATCGTGACCAAATTAGTGGCCATAGTCTATTGCGAGGACAACATGCTCTGGTGATATTTTTCTTGAGAAGTCTCGCAATGGAAACCATGGTATGGCGAAAATACTACGTGGTGAAATGTGATGGATTGCATACCCAAAAGTAGTCTGAACCCAAACCACCTCTGAGCGGCCCCACAATTTCACATTTATATGGCATCTTATTTGAGAGCAGCAAGTGGTCATGCCCCTGAGCATTAAGTCTCGTTCAATCTCCAAGGAAAGGAAGTTAATGGAAGGTAGGTTTGGTGGTTGAAACCTTGGTGCACCACATAAATGGAAGGCATGGAAGGCCCGACCATGGGGAGTGAACCATCAGCTCGTGGTACCCCTGCGAGCAGATTTCCCTATAGACCCATGCCGATCTGAGCTCGCGTCTGACAGAGGGATGCACGTTTAGACTGACAGAAGAATTTGTCGACGCAAAGTTTTGATTGTAGTGATCAGATCACACTCCTGATAGTCGGGGACCGTTTTGAGTATAAGTAGATAGTTTTTACATTTTGTAAGGGGATGGTTGAGCTAGGCTCCCGTATTGTAAACTTTTAATGAAGCTCTGGTTCTTCTGGTTATGTATCTGTATTTGAGACTTTTTGTTTAATGTAAGTCATCTTATTTTCATATCTCTGTAAACAATTGTGTTATAACACTCGGGCATGGAGGATCCAGTCGAGGGTAGTTGTGTTCTTGTGATGTAGGTTTGATCATAGTGACATCGTGACCAATTTTAATCAGTTTTTGGGTTTTCTTTTCCCTCCAACGTTGAATGACTTGGGCATGGATGATCCAGTCGGGTTGTTCTCATTGAATTGTGATGTATGTTTGATTTTAGTTAAGTGATAATTTCATTCAATCCCCTGAAACTCTGAATCAAGAGGATCTTTCCTTCTGAGTTTTTCCTCCTTAGGTTGCTGGAAGATCGGATGTCCATAGAAAACATCTTTACTCTCCTCAATTTATTCCCCCTACTCACCTTTACTGCAACTTACTGACTGAAGTTAGATCAAGACCTCATCTACTTATGCATACCAACCCAGTTTTCTGAGTTAAAGCAATATTATCCTGAGATTGCATCCATTAGAACACCCTTTCATTTATTCATTGTGACATACAAACTGATGGGTACTGGTCTTACCTCTATCGCAATCCAGAGAAGACTTCTAGTGCTAACATTTTTGGCACCGTTGTCAAGTAAGAATTGAATATTTTCCTTAGGACAGAATGACAAAGAGCTTCTGATTCTTAAGGTGCATAAGATATCAGAACCATTCAATATTGAAACTTACACCTGGAGACTCCATTGTTTCAGTTCTGGATCCTAAACACAGACACATGAGGTCCACTTCACTGTTGCCTCTAGCAACACCTGAAGCTGACCTAGATAAAATTATCAGAAGGGGAAGACCTCTCAAAAAGGTACCTCCACTGTTGTACCAAGTTTTAATGATAATTTGTATAATCCCCCTTTACCCACTCCAGTAACTGTTTCTGATTCTCCTATTATACACACTGTTGGAGTTTCAAGAAATTTAATTTTTGGGAGTTTTCCTTCCAATTTCTCCCCTCCTATTCTTGGTTTGGAAGGAGAGAGATTTGACACCCCTTTTTCCCTCGAAGTTGTGAAGTGGAAGGAGAGAAATTTTACCTTAGAATACTTTCCTACTCCTCCTCCTATTAGAGTTTTTGCAGTTACAAAAGGGGAAACCTTTGTTACCCCTAGCCCCTCATCTTTATCTACTAACGTTCATCCTTTTCCTTTTTCTCCCAGAATCACAACCCTAGTCTCGCTTGTCTGAAATTCATCTCCTCATGTTTCTCCTCATGCTCACATCCAAATGGCAGGTGTTAATCATCCTAGGAACAGAATGGATGAGATATTGGCTGCTAGATACACCCCTTCGGTCTTACCTCAACCTATGAATGCACTCCCAGCCACAGACTACCTTAAGTACATGCCCTAGTTCACCAGGGAGGGAGACGTGACTACAGAAGATCCCCCATCATCCTTTTATAGATTTGCAGAGATTCAATCCATCAAGAATGAAGATTTTTGGATGAGAGTTTTTGTACAAAGCCTCGATGGTGATGCCAGGGAATGGTTTAAGGACTTTCCTCCTGGATATATTGATGGGATTGTTGCTATGGATGATGCATTCTTAAGGCACTGGGGGAATAAAAAATATCTCCTTTATTATATTACAGAATTTGGGGCACTTAAGAGAGAGGAGGGGGAATCTGTTTCAGACTTCTCGAAGAGATTTAATAAAATGTATAAAAATATTCCAGCCGAAGTTAAGGCTACAAAAATATCTTCCAAAATGACTTATGCTAATGCTTTCAGCCCTGACTTTTGACTACTGTTGAGAGAAAGAAGAGATACCTCTTTGGCTCATATGCAATATCAAACCCTTGAAGTAGAATCCAATATATTGGCGGTTGACAAACTTAGGGACAAAGCTAATAGAGATAGGGGAAAAGGTAGGTCTGAAACCACGAATTCTAGTTCCTCTATAGCCCCCCCTCAAACAGATGAAATGGCCAAGCTATTAAAATAACTTTCTTCTAGAATGGAAAAGATCGAATTAGAAGGAAAGAAGAACTACATAAATCCCCAAAATGTTGGTAACAGAGGTAACTATAGGAAGTCTAACAATACTCCTCAGATTATCCAAAGAGACCAGAGGAGCAGACATATAGATGATCAGAAAATCCAGACCCCTCTCCAAAATAATCTTGTTGTTGATGAATAAGAAGGGGATGAAGACCTTGATCCCAAAATCCACTGTCTTGGGGAAACCTCCTCTTTTCCTCACTTAACTCAGTCTGCATACAAGGAATCTCTCATGGATAGTCAACTAAATGAGTTGAGAAAAGGGGACAAGGCCAATGACAACCCCAATAGATATAACCTCAGGACCAATAAGAAAGAAGGAAAGCCTAATTTTCCCGAGCAGCCTACTAGAGCAAAGAATCATGTTGAATATGTATCAAGCGACAAAAAAGGTAAGAAATTTTGACCCCCCTCTCAACTGGCCATAACTCCTATCCCAGAAGTGAAAGAAATCCTAAAGCCTACATCCCCTTTTCATTTTGAGCATGAGGTTCAAAATATTAGGATCCCTGTACCCCTTTCAGAGTTGGTCAAGCATGAAGATTTCAAAAGGAGCCTCTCTAAGATGCTAATGCTTGAACCCACAATTCATCCCATAGACTCAATCAATTTGCAAGATGAAAATCCAACAGTTATCTTAGGACCTTTGATAGAAGACATAGATGATTCATCCCCTCCCTTCTATACATCACTAAATATACATGATAAGGTGCTTCATAATTGTCTGATGGATTCAGGGGCATCCCATAATCTCATGCCCAAAATTGTCATGGAAGAACTAGGATTGGAAATCACAAAAACTTGCCATGACTTGTACGCATTTGAATCTAGGAAAATGCAATGCCTTGGGGTTATCAAAGACCTAGTTGTGACCTTGTTTCAACTACCCATGAAAAGTGTGGTTATGAACATTGTAGTGGCTAATGTTCCCCCCAAGTTTGGCATGCTTTTGTCAATATATTGGATAAAAATAATTGGGGGAACCTTGCAAATGGACCTCACGTATGCCACTATTCTTGTGTTTTGGGGGGAGCATAGAAGACTTTACAGGGAATCCCAACTGGCATATATTATTAGTGATGAAGAAAACCCCGCCAATCATCCTATATTTTCACTTGACACTGATCTGGGGTCTAGTTTGTTACAGCTCACTAATGGTCCCGAGCCTCACCTTAAGCTCAGAAAATAGTCTGTTACTTTTCATGAAGATCCTCCTCTCGCCACTTCTGTTTGGAAGATGTTCTTCGATGAAGCCTCTTCTAAGGATGTTGTTGGTGCTGGAGTGATTTTTGTTTCACCTTCTCGAGAGGCCATATCTCTATCCTACAAACTAGAATTTGAAGCTACCAATAATGTGGCAGAGTATGAAGCTCTTGTTTTGGGCTTAAGGGATGCAAAGGACATGGGGATCAAGGAAATATCTTTTTTTGGGGATGCATAATTGATTGTTAATCAAATTACAAATCTTTATCAAGCTAAGCATCCCAAACTCATAACTTATAGAAATGAAGTGTGGGACCTGATTGACAGTTTTTTTTTGGCTTTCAACATTTCATTCATTTTGAGAGAGGAAAACACGATGGTTGATTCTTTGGTTGTTTCAGTGAGCAATTTCAGAGTTCCCCTGCCACCCAAGCTTAGGTATGATATAGAAGTAAAATACCGGCCCTCTATACCTAACAATGTCAAGCATTGGAAGGTGTTTGAGGATGATCTTGAGATCAAAAGGTTCCTAGAGACTGTTGAGGAATTTTTATCATTGCATATAGATCAGGATCCTAATTCTGAAAATGAGCCTCACACTGATGTATTTTTAAAGAAAATTGCTAATCATCGTATTGTGCAGTTGCCTAGCAATCACATTCTGAAGGGACTAGTCCCTTTGGAAAGGATATTTGACAGTAATGACATGGAAATAAAAGCTAAGAGGCCAATTGATAATGTTGAGATATCTGAGTGCAACATTGGTACAGAGGAGAATCCAAAATTTGTCAAGTTGTCAAGTAGCTTGTCGAGGGAGCAAAGGTCCAAGTATGTTGAGCTATTAAAGAAATTTTTTGATGTGTTTGCCTGGACTTATGAGGATCTTAGAACATATGACACCAACATTATTGAGCATAAGATCCCACTGAAGGAAGAATCCAAGTCATTTAGGAAGAAGTTAAGACAGATAAATCCTATGTTGTTTCCTATCATGGAGAGAGAGGTGAAGAAGCTTTTGGACACTCAGATTATTGTTCCATTGAGGTATTCTGAGTAGGTGGAAAATTTGGTCATAGTAAGAAAGAAAAGTGGATAAATCAGACTTTGTGTTGATTTTAGAAACCTAAATAGGAGATCGAAGAAGGACAACTACCCTTTTCCAAAGATGGAACACATATTACAGAGGGTGAGTGGTACATCTAGGATGTCCATGATTGATGGTTTTTCTGGCTACAATCAGATCTCTGTCTTGCCTGAAGATAGAGAAAAGACAACCTTCACCACTGTTTGGGGTACATTCATGTATGCCAAGATTCCCTTTGGGTTGATGAACATAGGGGAAACCTTTCAACGAGCTATGGATATAGCTTTCATTGGAGAAAAATAAAAATTTGTGGTCATCTATCTGGATGATGGCACGGTTTTCTCCAATTCCGATGTAGACCATTGTGAGCATTTGAAAAAGGTTTTCTTGAAATGCAGGAAATTTGGTATCTCCTTAAACCCCAAGAAATCATTATTTTCCATGAAGGAAGGGAAATTACTAGGGCATATAGTATTTGCTGAGGGAGTAAGAATTGATCCCAGCATGGTGGAAGCGATCCAAACCTTGTCACTCCCTAGGTCCAGAAAATAAGTCCAGTATTTCCTGGGAAAGATCAATTTTTTGAGGAGATTTGTTTCCAATTTTTCTGAATTGGTAAATCTTATAACAACCATGTTGAGGAAGGGAAATGAAGTTAAGTGAACTATTGAGTCTCAAAATTCCTTTGATCAGATAAATAAATCCTTGACTGAAGCATATGTGCTTATTTTCATTTTCTTTATTTGATACAGTAGCAGTTGTTTTATTGCAAAAGAACGCTAAGGGATTAGAGCAACCTATTTCCTTTTTCAGTCGGGAATTGAGGGACGCTGAGGTAAAATATGACATCATGGAGAAACGGGCCTACACTTTGATAAAGGCTCTCAAAACCTTCGGAGTCTATGTTTTACAATCGAAGGTTATTGCATATGTTCCTTCAGCTTCTATGAAGGACATTTTGATTCAACCCAACATAGATGGAAGGAGGAGCAAGTGGATTTCCGAACTCCTTGAATTCGATTTGGAAATAAAGCCCATCAAATTGGTTAAAGGCCAAGGTTTATCCAAGCTATTGGTTGAATCTAATTACAAAGCTTTGGGGGTTAACTTTAGCAACACCTGCTCAGAAAATCAGTCGGCTAAGTTGTCTCGTACAGGCCCACAAGTCATCCCTCCATTGGCAGAGTGCACCTAGTACAAAGACATTATATTTTTTCTATAGGAGTTATGACCTCCAGATGGTATGGGAAAAAGCAAGGTAAGAGCTCTTAAGCTCAAAGAAATTAAATATTTCCTTATAGAGTAGGTTTTGTATTGGAAAGACCCTCTGGGAGTGCTTCTGAGATGTTTAGACCCACTAGAGGCCCAAAAGATTATGTTTGATTTTCATGACAGCCTATGTGGGGGACATCACTTCTGGAGAACAATGACCTATAAAATTATCAGGGCTAGGTATTTTTGGCCTACTCTGTTCACTGATGTCTGTGCGAAAATTAGAGCTTGTATTAAATGTCAAAATTTTGCTGGGAAGCAGCAGCTAAAGTCCCTGCCATTGAAGCATGTGGTTGCTTTAGGGCCCTTCCAAGAATGGGGCCTAGAATTCAATGGTAAAATTCATTCTGCATCAAGCGATCAACACAGATGGATCCTTACTACCACAGATTATTTTACCAAGTGGATAGAATTTATCCCCACAAGGAGTACTTCTCATAAGGTGATCATTGGTTTCCTAGAGGATATAATAGTAAGGTTTGGGTTTCCGAATAGGATCATCACTGATAATGTTGCATCCTTCAAGGCTGAACCATTGATCGAGTTTTGTGAGTAGTTCAAAATTTCATTGATACACTCTGCCCCTTAATATCCACAAGGAAATGGATTAGCAGAGTCCTCTAACAAAAGCATGATAAAGATCATCAAAAGACTGTTAGAAGACAACAAGAAAGCATGGGATTCAAAGCTCAAGTTTTCTTTGTGGGCTGACAGGGTGACAACAAAGAGGTCCCTGGGCATCTCCCCTTTCCAGCTTGTATATGGAACTGAAGAATTTTTTCCTTCTCAGCTGGCCTTGCCGGTGGAAAAGTTCTTCCAAGACTGCCAAGAAGAGCCTAATGACATGATCAAGAGGATGCATCAGTTGGTCGAAGTGTAGCAGGCTAGGGAACATCTACTAGACAAAGTGCATGAATGTCAACAGAATATCAAGCAAGCCTTTGACAGAAAGGCAAGAAAAGAGGATTTCCAACTGGGAGATCTAGTACTCAAATGTGATGCACCCAAACAGGACAAGGAAAAGCATGGTAAACTTTAATCCCTTTGGATCAGACCCTTCAATATTTTTGAGGCATTTTCAAATAATACTTACAGATTGTAGGATTCAAAGGGTGATGAATATTTTGGTGGCCTAGTAAATGGGCACTTCCTAAAAAAAAAAATTGTTTAAAATCCACAGTCGGCGTCCCACCATTGTAAATACCGTTCTTGTTTTATGTCTATTTTGTTTTGTTTTTAATAGGAGACTCCATAACCTAAAGTAAAGGCACTGGAGTTCTGTGTTCTTGGCAGCTTGCAGGGAGCATGCCATCCCCTATGGAGCCAAATGTTATCACATAAGATTTTCAAATCCTTAGGGGTTTGTGGTTTCTACCTAAGTCTGTATTTTCTCCCGTCTCTCCTCCTTTTGCAGACCCGATTGTAATTTTTTCCTCTCAACTTGTAGTTTTTCTTCTGTCTTCCTTCATCCATTTGATTGACATGTTTTCTCTAGGATCAATCACTTTTCTCTTTACCTTTTTCACTGATCATTTTGTTTCCCCGAGCCCTCAGTTAGCCGTCCAGGTAATTGTTCACAGAAACCATAGTCGTAAGCACAAGCGCAACACTTAGGGCGGTCTGATATGGAATCAAATCAAGTGAGCATGAGCCATTGATATTGAGGGTACAGGTGGCATCCGATCCAAGTTTTCAGAGAAATGAGGTTCAGGAGTTTCAAAGTGAGAAGCGCATAAAACTTCCAGAGAACCGAAGCTCAAACTCCAAAAAGAAATTGTGTACCATTGATCTCAAAATCAACAACGAGTCATTGATCTTAGTGGCGGTGCCTCTCCAAGGTCCTGAAGGCCCAAAGTGTCGAAGTTACCAAAGGCCCAAAGTGAATCTGAGTCGTTGATAAGAAATAGCCACGTGTCGTCAGATCCATAGCTCCAGGTGAAAACACAGAAGGAAAAATAAGTTTGAGATTTGATTTTCCCAGAGTCTGGAGACTCGGAGTTGATCTCGGCCATCCAAATCCAAGAGCCACATGTCATCAGATATATGACTTCGAGTAAAATCCATGGGAAAAGTGAAGTTTGAGTTTTGATTCTCCCAGAGCTCGGAGACCTAGAGTGGATCTCGGCCATCCAATTCAAAGAGCCATGTGTTGCTAGATCCATAGCTCCAGGTAAAATCATAGCAGGTAAACAGGAGCTATCCCCTGAGCCCTGGAGAGCCAAATGCATGTTAGCTATCAACACAGAAAAGTGACACCCTTATGGTTTTGACACGTGGCACTCTTTTCAAGTATTCTCATACACGCCTCCAACCTTCTTTCAAGTTAAACATGTTACCTCTCCGTTCGCGACACATCAGCATGGTGACATCTGGCCTCCACGTCAGATCATCCTCTGGGAGTTGTTATTGCTCAGTGCCAAAAGTAGCGCCCCACACGAAAGAACACTTTTGGAAGATCCTAAAGTTGGTGGGAAAGTAATATTGGTGGTGGTGCCAAATCTAAGCGGTGCGCCCAGATCTTAGATCATGACCAAATTAACGGCCACAATCTATTGCGGGGACACAACATGCTCAGGCGATATTTTTCTTGAGCGGTCCCGTAATGGAAACCATGGTATGGAAAAAATACTACATGGTGAAATGTGATGTATTGCGGACCCAAAAGAAGTTTGAACCCAAGCCACCTCTGAGAGGCCCTGCAATTTCATGTTTATATGGCATCCAATCCGATAGCAGAAAGTGGTCGCACCCCTTAGCATTAAGTCTCATTCAATCTCCAAGGAAAAGAAGTTAATGGAAGGTAGGTTTGGTGGTTGAAACCTCGTCTCACCCCATAAATGGAAGGCATGGAAGGCCCGACCGTGGGGACTGAACCATCATCCAAGGGTACCTCTGTGAGCAAATTTCCCTGCAGACCCATGCTAATCTGAGCTTTCGTCTGATAGAGGGACGCACGTTCAGTATGACAAAAGAAGTCGTCGACACAAAGTTTTGATTGTAGTGATCAAATCACACTCTTGATAGTCGGGGACTGTTCTAAGTATAAGTAGATAGTTTTTACATTTTGTAAGGGGATGGTTGAGCTAGGCTCCCATATTGTAAAGTTTTAATGAAGCTCTGGTTCTTATGGTTATGTATCTGTATTTGAGACTTGTTGTTTAATGTAAGTCAGGTTCTTTTCATATCTCTGTAAAAAGTTGTGTTAGAATACTCGAGCATGGAGGATCCAGTCGAGGGTAGTTGTGTTCTTGTGATGTAGGTTTGATCACAGTGACATCATGACCAGTTTTAATCAGTTTTTGTGTTGTCTTTTCCATCCAACGTTGAATGACTCATGCATGGATGATCTAGTCGGGTTGTTTTCATTAAATTGTGATGTATGTTTGATTTTAGTTCAGTGATAATTTCATTTAGTCCCCTAAAACTCTGAATCAAGAGGATCTTTCCTTCTGATTTTTTCCTCCTTAGGCTACTAGAAGATCGGATGTCCATAGCAGACCTCTTCACTCTCCTCAAGTTCTTCCCCCTACTCACCTTTACTGCAACTCACTGACTGAAGTTATATCAACAACTCATCTACTTATGCATACCAACCCAGTTTTTTGAGTTAAAGTGATATTATCCTGAGACTGCGTCCATTAGACCACCCTTTAATTTATTCATTGTGACATACAAACTGATGGGTACTGGGCTTACCTCTGTCACAATAAATAGGTGAATTCCAGTGCTAACACAGTCTACGCCTTCCTAGAGTGGACGTGAAAAATTTTGATGGTTCAGATCCCATGGGTTGGGTCACCCAAATGGAACATTACTTCTCTTTGCATGGCATTACCGATGAGATGGACAAACCCCATTATGGTGTTCTCCATTTGGATCATGAACGTTGGCAATGGTGGAAATGGTGTAAAATGGCATGACAAGGGTATGTGTCTTGTGCATAGTTTGTTGCAGAGCTCTATGAACGCTTTGACACTAACACCCATCATTTAGGCCATTTGACCAAGTTGAAACAAACCGGCCCAGTGGAAGAGTTTATAGTTTCCTTTGAGCAATTGGCTTTCAGAATGGAGGGAATGACATATGTTTTTTTCAAGGAATGCTTTATCATTGGCCTCAATGACGAAATATATGCCCATGTCCTCATGGTTCACCCCCAGACTTGGTTGGAGGCTACAAAATGGGTCAAGGAAGTACAACAAGTCATATCATCCCAAACTAGAAAAATACATTTTATTCCTCAACCTAAACCCACACTACTCGCCCCTCTTGCCACTCCTCTCAAGATCCAGAAATTGACTTGGGATGAAATGGATAGACGCCAACTTAAGGGTCTTTGCTATAATTGTGATGATAAGTATTTTTGGGGGCACAAATGCAAGGAACATAATCTTTTTATGGCTATGTTGGAGGATTTTTTTGAAGAAGAGGTAGATGTTTCTCATGTACCCGAGCTACCCCCACCAGATGATCTTAATCATCCCTCTGATCCACAGGAAGTTGAAACACTAATTTCTTTGAATGCACTAATGGGTTTCTCTGCTCCTCAAAGTCTCAAGTTAATTGGCTACATTAAGAACCATAAAATCATCATTCTAGTTGACAATGGTAGCACTAATAATTTTATTCATCGTTGCATTTCCCAAGAAGTTGATTGTTATATCCATCCAATTAATAATTTGCAAATCATGATTTCCAATGGTGCTTCCATGAAATGTGGAGGGCATTGTGAAAATGTGCACCTCCAAACTGGTCAATACCACCTGAAATATCATATGTTTTCTATTGACATGGGTAGTTGTGACATTGTACTAGGTGTAGAACGGTTACATACTCTTGGCCCTATCACCATGGATTTCCATAAATTAACCATGCAATTCCAGCAAAAGGGCCAACAACATTAGTTCCAAGGAATCACAACAGGGTCACTAGAGATCATCAATTCCCACCGAATGGAAATGCTCCTCAAAAAAGGTCACTCTGGAATTATTTCCCTACTTCATTTCATTCAGGAAATTGAGGCACCATCTGTACATACTGACCTCCAATCTATCCTCTCCCAACACCAAGATGTGTTTCAAACCCCCTAGGGATTTCCCCCTTCACGAGGTGTCCATGATCATTATATTCCTCTAGTTTCAGGTAGTCTTCCTCCAAATTTTCACCCTTATCATCATCCCTTCACCAAGAAGAATGACATTGAGAAGATTGTTCAATAATTTCTAGATGTCGATGTCATCCATCCTAGTACCAATCCCTATTCTTCTCCAATAGTCATGGTACTCCAGAAAGAAGGTACTTGGCACATGTCTCATGATTTTCACACTCTCAACAAACTCACCATCAAAGACAAATTTCCCATTCCTATCATTGATGACCTTTTGGATGAATTAGGTGGTGCTCATTATTTTACCAAACTTGATCTCCACTCTGGATACCACCAAATTCGTATGAAAGAAGAAGACATTCCCAAGACTGCATTTAGAACTCATGAGGGTTACTTGAGTTCTTGGTTATGCCATTCAGCCTTTGCAATGATTGCTCCACTTTTTAAAGTCTCATTAATCATGTCTTCCATCCTTTCCTCTATTATTTTTTCTTGGTTTTCTTTGATGATATTATCATCTATAACAGAACTTGGAAATCCCATATTTCCCATTTGGATCAAATTTTCCAGCTACTATCTCACAAATTTTGTTTTACCTTAAGTAGTCTAAGTGTGCTTTTGAAGCCTCTAAAGATGAGTACCTAGGACATATTATCGACAAGGATGGTGTCAGGGTGGATCTAAAGAAAATTGAAACTATGCAGGATTGGTTATGCCCGGAAAGTATTAAAATTCTATGTGGCTTCTTGGGTTTGACAATCTATTATCGCAAGTTTGTTAAGAATTATGGAAAAATTGCAGCTCCCCTCTTAACGCTCTTTAAAAAGAATGATTGTAGTTGGAATCCAGTAGACGACCATTCCTTCCAATATTCGAAAGAAGCTATGTGCACTACTCTAGTTCTGGCTCTCCTTGACTTCAATAAGACCTTTGTATTGGAGTTTGATGCCTAGGGGAAAGGAATTGGGGTCGTCCTCATGCAAGATGGTCGACCTTTGGCTTTCACCAAATTTTTTTTATCTGAGATCCATTTGGGCCAATCCACCTATGAAAAGGAAATGTTATCTATTCTGGACATTGTGGATCTCTAGCATCCTTATCTCTTGGGGTAACACTTCCAAATAAAAATTGATCATCAAAGTCTCAAGTATTTTCTGGAACAAATATTGTCTTCACCAGATCAATGTTGATGTTTTGGTATCCGCAGGGGTATTTTCCTCCTGGAATACCATTGAATAGTGGAAAAACACCCCATAATAAAATTTGGCCCACAGAAAAATAATAAAGCGGAAACGAAACCTCCAGGAAGAGAAGTCGCCCCAAAGGAAAAGATAAATAAGAAATATAATTTTCCAGAGAAGAATTCGACCCAAGCTAAAGTGACTTGAAGACTATAAATAAGAATACTTCTTACTCATTTGGATACACTCACTCACTCATATCTCACTCAATAAGAAGGCGCTATTCTGAAGCAAAGAGAAGACACAACTCTCCAACAACTGGAGTTCTTGGTTATTCTTGGTGGTGGTTTAGTTTGTGTGCTATCTCTGGGAAGAGGTGTGTTGGCCTTGCATGGTGTTGTTGGTGTAGCTACTTTGTGTGCTAGCACTGATTGGTGCGCTATCCTTGTATTAGGGTTTCTTCATTATCAATTTTCTCTTTTGAGCTTGTTCATGGTTGGATTATATTATAGGAAAAAATCTATTTAATAAAGGTTAACAATGTTTTTTCCAGGGTTTGGGGTTTTCCCAGGATAACTCTCTGTGTATTCTTGTGCTTGTTCATGCTACTCATAATTTCAGTATATGGTATATGATTTTTAATGTGAAAGAATATATAAATACATTAGTAAATCTGTTGCTTTGAAAATTTAAGAAAATCCAACATGGTATCATAGTTGGTTACCTTCAAACGATCTAACAACTGGAAGGAAATATCTTGAGATTTGTAGCTGCACAATTCTTTTGTCAAGATCATTGAGCACTTGTTCCAAGTCATTGGGACTAATTCCACTTCATAGAAACTCATCTAACCCTAGCGCACTCACTTCAACACTTAGATTGCAGTTTGGTGAAGTTTGAAATTTTGGGATTTTTCAGTCCTAGGGTTTCTACCAGTGAAAATGATTACCAGTATGAGAGTTGAGGATAGGTTGGATGGAGTAGAAAAAATCAGATCATGGAAGCATAGAATACTCCTCATTATAGAAGAGAATGGGTTGTTGGATCATGTCAAGTAGGTGCTTCCAGAACTAGAAGAAGAAGATGCCAAATCAAAATTCAAGAAGAATGAAATCAATGCCAAGAGGATCTTGACATATTCAATCAAGGATAACTTGATCCCCAATGTATAATAATTAAATACATCAAAGGAAATGTTTGATTCCCTAGCCATACTATATGAAAGTAATAATACCAACAAGAAACTAACCCTAAGGCATCAAATCTAAAATGTGATGATGAACAAGTCAGAAATAGTCTCAAACTACTTCATGAGAATTGCACATATCAAGGACCAACTAGAAACTATTGGAGACTCGATGGATGATGCAGATCTTGTGACTACTATGCTCAATGGTTTTCCTTCTTCTTGAGACCCATTTGTTCAAGGAATTTTTGCAAGAAGCAAATTTCCAAAGTTTGACAAGTTGTGGACAGACTGTACCCAAGAAGAATCTAGATTGATATCTAAATCAGAGAAGACAAATGATGAAGAAAGCCAAGCTCGTGTTTCTCATTTGAAGAAAAGGAAAGAAAGGAGAAATATCAGTCAAAACAATACTAGAAGATCATACCACAAGAAGGATGTATAAAAAATTAGATGTTAGAATTGAAAGAAGTTGGGACATTATTCCTTAAAATGTCCTCATGGGAAGGGAACAAGAAAACATCATGCACATGAAAGAATACCCTGGAATAGTCGTACACTGGCTTTAGTAGGTAGTTGGACTACCTAACCTTCAGAGAAGGTCCATAACATTTACATTCATGATATCCTTTTGTTACAAAACCTGTGAAATTATTAATGTATACAATAGAGCATGTTAGCATCGAAGTCCAGAATAGTCGCAACAAATTAAATATGCCAAAAAATATTGTTACGTATATAAAAAAAAATCAATAAACATGTAATTTACCAGAGAAAACTCCTAAGACTAGATAATCATGTGTGGTGTAAACACATATTCCATACAACGTAAAATTCATGTATATTGTGATGGGTCTTTATACATCGTATACATGTATCCCTTCCCATAATTCCTTCAATTCATTTACCAATGGTTCTAGGTAGACATCCATATTATTCACTTGTCTTCTACCAAGGACTATAAGAGCCAACATAAGATGTTCATTCTTTTCATGGAAAACCATGGGGGGATATTGTTATTGATCACTACTACATGCCAAATAGAATATTTGGTGTTTTGGAGGGAATATGGGTTGAAGCCATCCATAGATATGTTGATTTTCAAACTTCGTACATCATCCTTGAATTTTTCGGGCCATGTATCCTCTATATGCTTCATGGATATTGAATCTATTGGGATTTGCATAACTCCCGACTCACTTCTGTTCGAGGTATGCTATCCCTGCAACATAGCTAATTATTTGAAACAAAATAGCCTTTGAATCCTTGGGATTATAGGCATGTGCCTCAATATCATATGAGGAGGACCATGTGATTTACCCTTTTTATTTAATTTATGATATCTATCATGCCCACATTTCAGACACATCTCTTTGTGTGCATATTCTCCTCTATATAGAATACAATCATTCAGGCATGCATGATATGATATGTACTCAACACCCAATATTTTCAATATTTTTTTTGCCTCTTCGCTGCTACCGGGCAAGACATTATCGCTCGGAAGAACCTTATATTTGAATAACCTACAATTAGTGGGAAATAGAAATGTACAATGTTATTTAACATTCATAAAATCGATTGTTTTTAATGTTGATTGTGTGACAATATTTCTCAAATTATAAGGGAATTAATGATGATCAGTTACCTAAATATTGTTGAGAAACATGTGTTTGACATGCCAAACTTTGATTTCAATTTGTACAATAACATTGTTGTCCCCAATTGGGTAGACTTTGACCAGCTAGGTCTAAAGAGAGGGGTGATGGAAGCAACTTTCAAAATTTTGAATAAGGTATCAATGATATGAGCATCATCCCCTCACTCATCGTTCTGGAATGTATCTAACAACATTATCTCCATGGAATTTGTATCCCATAAATAATCATCCATACCAACCTATATTTCATTGACTCCATTTCCAACTTGTGAAGAACTATTATTGTTGTAGTCATTCCTAATTGGTGAATCTGGATGTAGTGGGAATTGGATAGGTGGTTGATTCAACCATTCTTGGTATGCTTCTTCTCTGATTTGTGCTCTTATTGCAATCTTCTCTCGATTTGACATTGTAGTGGGGTGCAATGGAAGATGATAGGTAGGTCGTTCATCATCACTAGAATCCTAATTTCAAAAATATTGAATATTAGTACATTGATCATATTAGTAAGAACAATGCAATTGGTTTGTTCAAATCACATTATACAAAACAATTATTACCATCACTGACCCAGGATTGTGGCTGGAAGATGGCATGTTACTATTGGCAGCGTAAAGTGGTTGTCCATTTTCATCTACCAACTACTTGCAGTATGTTTCTCCTGATAAGAGCTTCCGACGTTTTTGAACTAGTACTGGAATATTATCTGCATACGAACTTGATTATGAATCAGGATCCTGCAAATTTGGATACATTTTTATTCAGATTGACATGGATAACAAAAATAAATTCAATTAGATAATCAAAATATAAATAAAATATGAACTTAATCGAGATGGAAAGGGAGAACTCCGTGAGGGACTTTGAGCAATATGGAACGGGATGGAATTTGAAGAATTGGCCATTTGATATTGTAAGCTTCTCTCCCTTCATTTGAGAAAAATCAACTGTAAATTATTATTAGGAATAAGGAGACTTTAAGTGCAAAATGTATACTATGATGTATTGCAAGTCATGTGGATGCATCATGAAAAATAATTTAAGATGAATATATTATTGTGTGTGCAAACAAAAATCTAGATAACTTTAAAAACATAACAGTGTGTTACTGTAACAAACACGCACCGGTGCATCTATAACATTGTAAAGCATCGGGCATTTATATACGCATTACTTTGAGCCCATGAATTCAAATAATGAAAAAATAAATTATCCAATATCGATGCTCCAAAAATTTAAAATGCATCGGTGTGTTGTATACATATCAACATCGATGCGTTAAAGTAATAAACGCACCGAAGTTTTGAAAAAAATTAAAAAAACAAAAACGTGAATTTGTTTTTTTACAATTGAAAAATGAGTGGGAATTTAAAATCTAATTTCAGAAAGTCATTTAAATAGTAAAAACCTATTCACTATTTCATTATTTTACCAAAATTTATAGTGGAAAGATTTGCAGGAGAGTCATACCGGAGAGCACCGTAGAGAAACATAATACTTTAAAACAACATGATTTATTCAGAAGATCAGAATTTGAAGGTAACTATGGCGATTCATTTAAAACAATTTTCATAAATTTGTTCATGGGTATTAAGCTATTCAGTGTTTTATTATTTTGCCAAAATTTACAGGGTACAAATTTGCAAGAGAGACATACAGGGGAGCATTGTGGAGAAACAAATCAATACTTTTGAAAGAAGAGTTATTTAGAAGATCAGAATTGCAAGGGTATGGTAATTCATTCAAAACCCTTTTGGAGCAACAAAATTATTCAAAAAATCAGAAATCAAAGGGTTTTACGATTCAGGAAAAAAAAATAAAAAAAATATTAAAAGAAATCATACTTACCTTCAACCCTTGATTCTTCTTGTTTGTGTGACTATAAAAATTCAAATTAGGGTTTAAATCCCTCTATCAATTCATAATTATAGCTTTTCATTTTAGGTTTTTATCTTTAATGGGTTTATGTTTCCATATAAAATGTGTTTGATATGTGATGCATCGGATCCAAACTCTCTCGGTCCTGTCACATTTTTTTTTTAAATAGTTTCAGGTAATCGGTGCATCTTATGTAATATAACACACTGGTGTGCTTACAGATACAAATGCACCGACTATGCTGCAAATAATTAAAAAAAATTGTTCATGGGTGTGTAAATTTATTTATTTATGCTATTTTTTATTTTCATTTTTTTTCAATTGGAGCAGTGTTGTTAACGATACTTGTCACACCGTTGTAATTAATATATATATATATATATATATATATATATATATATATATATATATATATATATATATATATATATATATATATATATATATATAT
>ML795787.1:459625-475704 GCA_009831015.1 Picea engelmannii
GATACCTTTTTTGGTGAAGATTATGTGATTTATTTATAAAATATATTTAACATCTTATATATTGAATGGTACATGTTGTATATTGATAAAAAAAAAATGTATGAGAATAGTTCAAGTAACAAAAATTATGATTGTAACACTCGTTTATATTACTGTAATGCTCTGATACCAAACTGTAATGCTCCCAACCATCAACCCTATGGTCGGGTCAACATTACTACATGGAATAACAATCTCATAATTAATTGTATATATAAGACATGCATTTAAACAAATGAAACACATTTAAACTCAGAGTAACCATAAGAATTATTGATTTTATAAATAATCAATGGATTTAACATTAATTTGTATCCACAGCAGAATACATGATAAATATAAAGAAACGGACATGCAGAAAAGTAATTAAAACATCATATGGTACTTATCATTGAAACTGTGGTAATTCCACCAACCAGGTGCATGCCTTCCACCAACCTCGCAGCCTTAGACCACACTGCTCATCAAGCTCAACAGTGGGTCACCCCCGAGCTGGGACTAAGCTCCACCTCCAAGGCAAGGGATCCTAGGCTAGGCTGAGGTTACAGGGAAAACACATAGTCACAAGGAAGGAATTCTCTCCCAGGAACCACTCATACTCACTGCCCACAGACTCTCCTTCCCCACATGCATGTTCCACCCCAGGAGTATACACCTTCTCTGTCACCTAGACAGACCTTCGGTTGCTAACCTCCCTTGCCTTGGGTTTCAGCAACATACCGGACCAGAGGTCTCTGAGCTCTATGGCAACTACAGGGTTCCTTCCAGAAGTTCTCTCCTTCCTCTGTGCACTCTCTCACCTGGGGAGAGTCAATCACAGGCCAAGAAACCTGTTCTTCCAACTTAAATCACCTCTCTCACCTAGAGAGAGTGTTGTACAAACTGGCCAACAAGCCACACACAGTCCAGCACTACATGGCCACAACAACCAATGGGGAAAACAGATACGGGCTTTCTAAACAGGTTCAACAATGACAGGTTGGTCTCATGGTTACGACTTTGGGACTGAGACTCCACACACAGGCTCCATCTTCTCAGACAGATGATGCATCAGCTTTCCTAGAAATCAACACAGGTTATCCCCAAAATCAACACACAGACTTCATCCCCGGTTTTAGAATGGCACGAGGTCTCTTGCAAGGGTTGGAAGGGTTCACGCCCAGGAAGTCGAGGGTCGAATGGTGGAGGAACCCTCACCACGGCTCATCTCAGTTGTTTTATTTGCATGGGCTCGGGTTGACACTTGTCACCCATGAAACTACATGCATTCCTTCAACATGTGTTCCTTCCATTTGGAAGTTTCTTGTCTTTTCAAAAAAGAACTTAGGATAAAACATAATATTCACATGTCTTTTGGAATAATATTTTAATATTATTCCCCAAGGACTTAAGCCCCTAAGCATAGCCCTCTAGGCTCAACACCTAGCCCCTCTTCCCACCTTCCAGCCCCTAATCCCTTGCCCACTCTGTGGAAGCTTAGTCCCCCATCACTCATTCATCGTGTTCAATCTTCGCGCGACGGTGTTTATATTTTATTAATGTTCTACATTGATTCATGTACAAAATCAAGCTCTTGGCCTTAAACCCTTAGGCTCTCTAGCCTAACAATCACATAAGCCCACCAACTTAAATAAACTTGGCTCACCAACGTATAAAACATATTTACAATTCATTTCATAAACAAGATTTACAATGGGGCTCGACCTTGGGGACATTACAATGATGGATAAAAAGATAACACATACAGAAAGGAATAAAAGGTAAGTTCTTTGTAAATTCTATACAAAATTAATATGTTAAAAAAGAAAGTTCTTTGTAAATTCTATAAAAAAAAATAATATGTTTGAACTATATGTAAGTTTAACTAATATGTATTGGTTAGTGTGTGTCCTGCAGAGCCATAAAATGAGGAATCTAGATAAGATTATTTGTGATTTAAGTGTAGAAGAGCGTAAACACTTGATGGAAAAATTGAAAAAGGATGAACGAGGTGGATGAAAAAATTATATTCAATATGATTTTTTTTTTTAATTTTCATTAATTTTTTACTTAAAAATATTAGATAACATGTTCAAAACAATCTATTAATTCACATATGTTTAATGTTCTACAGCTGGGACCAACAATGAAGGAACAAAATGTCATCCTAAGAAAATAAAAATTATAGAAGATGTAAATGATGATAAATTGGTTCTTAGCTCATCTGGAGTGGTGTTGGAAGTTAATGAAAGGGAGATTTTTTTTTACAAAACTATGAGTGATATAGTGGAACGAACGTATAGACGTACTTTCCACTTACAATACATAAATCAATCCAATGATTCGAAGAACCAGTTTATATCTAAACTACATGAAGTGTTTCTAGAGCAATGGTCAATGAGACCCATAAAACTTGCAATAGCAACAACATACAACAACAAAAAATAATCATTCAAAAAATAATATTCCTAAAAAATCTTTTCTAGAATATGTATATATTACTACAAATAAATCCTAATTTATTGATATCAATATTTTTATATTTAATTTTCATATATCAATATAAAACTATTTAATTGTCATGTTACTTTTTTCAGGAAGATTATGAAAATCACAAAGGATCAACAAGTTGATATCCAAAATATGCCAGTAGGAATGCCGAAAAAAGTGTACAAGGAGATGGTAAAATAAATGGACATAATTGCATTGCAAGGGGAGCCATCTCAACAAGAACATGCTTCAAATGTATAAAATATTTGAATTTTTCTATTAGGTACATATAAATCAATAATTTAGCATTAATTATTCATTTTCAAGTATTTTCTTGCAGAAAAGCAAACAAAATGGAACTCATTCAACACATAAAATTGGACGACAAGGGAGAAAATGGTTGATAGCAAAGTTTGTGAGTAATTTTTATTTCCTTATAACATTAAATTAAGATTTCATTTTTGTATATTTTCAGTTGTTTTACAACAACCATCTTTGAATGTCTTCAAACAGGGGTTAACATACAAAGAAGAGGCATCGCAAGAATTGATTGACATTGAGATAAGTAAGGGTTGTGAGTATATGTTGGCATATCAAAAATTAATTGTGGAATTTGTAAATATCTATGTTGTTTTAGTTATCTCATTTCATATGGGTAGATTCATACTTGGAGTTGGTTTGGATTGAAGACTTGGAACTATGGTGGTATTGGTTGTGGAGCTTAATTATCTTCTTGTTTCATAGGTTTTTTTTCAGTTGTGTTTGGATCCCATTCCCTAACCAGGGGTGTGAGGGGGTTTCCCCCCCCACAACTGTTACTAGGGGGGTCCAGGGTGGGTAGTGACATTGGGAAAAATTGCCTTGTAAAATATTGTAATTTCATAGTCAATATAGAACATTCATTATAAGGTTGTAGATTTGACTGTAGAAGTTATTTTAGAGATTTTTTCCCTAGAAGGCAACCCTATTTTATGAGGGAATTGTATTGTGGCTGTGTATGTGTGTGATTATTGTATTATAAAGAGGAGACTATGAGAGGAAGAAGAGGAAGTTACATCGGTTGAATTGTAGGTTGTATCCCTTCATTTTGTTGGACAATAAAAGGAAGGACTTGGAAATTTCTTTGGTGGACGTATCCCACACTAGGTGAACCACGTATATCTGTGTCTATTGTATTGTGTATATTCTATGTTTTTTTTCACATTTTTTTTATTTTATTTCTCTGTGATCCTGTTTTTCTAAAAACTGGTATCAGAGCAAAAGGTAACTCATAGGAAAAGAGGGTTCTTGGTTCGAGTGGGAACAATGGTGGAAGATGAAAAATTTAGGGTCGAGAAATTTAATGACCAAAACTACCAGTTATGGAAAATGCAGATGGAAGATTATTTGTATCAAAAGGATTTATTCCTACCATTGGGTGGAATAGAAAAGAAGTCGACAGCCATGAAGGACAAAGAATGGGAGGTTCTCGACAAGCATTGGGAATGATACGGTTGAGCCTGGAAGCATCGATGGATTTCAATATTTCAAAATAAAATACAATGAAGGAATAGATGGATTCATTTGATAAATTGTATAAAAAACCCTCAGTGTCCAATAAGGTATTTCTAATGAAGTAATTATTTAATATGAAGATTTTAGAAGGTGGGTTTGTTGCAGATCATTTAAATGAATTTAATACGATTACTAATAAGCTAAGTTTTGTAAAATTGGACTTTTATGATGAGGTCAGGGCTTTTCTAATCTTGTGCTCATTTCCAGAAACCTAGAATGGCTTGGTCATGGTTGTAAGTAACTCTATCTCTGGTTGAAACACTCTAAAATTTGATGATGTTTTTGGTGTTATCCTTAGCAAGGAAATACGACGGAAAAGCACAGGTGAGACATCGGGTAATGTGTTAAACATGGAGAACAGGGGAAGAAAAAAGGATAGAGGAAAGGGCTCAGGGAACCACGGGAATTCTAGGAAGGGTAGATCCAAATCCAAACTAGGAAAAATAGAGTGTTTGATCTAGATTTAGGAGAGAAACAAATTGATTAACAGAATAAATACAATAAAAATAGAGATATGAAGAACAACACAGATATCGAGTGAACAATATATTCTATTGAATGAATGAAATAGGTTGAAACTGTAAAACTGCAAAACTGAAACACTTGCTCGAATGGTGGTAGTTATCTTTGAGAAGAGATGTGGATGCTACATGCATCCATCTAAGAAGAATGATTACAATGAGGCTCCAGAGGCCCTTTTAATATTATTCATGAATGTCAAAATCCTAGACATCCAAAAACCTAACCCTAGAATATGAAACACCAAAAGTTATGTGGGCCCTTATGGGTAACTTGGTATGGGTAACTTGGTACCTCAACTTCCCAGGGTCGTAAATTTTTCATACGACCTTCGTTTTAGGTGCATGATAGCCCATTGGAAATTTATTTCATAGAAATACACATTACGCTGTCAAACTCTGACTATGTCTATAGTTTGACTATGGAGAGCCTAAAAAACATTGTTTAGGGCCCCAAAACGGACCTAGAAGTACAACAAGATGTGCTAACATGAAAACATACAAAATAATCTAGTTGGATTAGGTGGGAGGCCACTAATATCCACCTGGAAGATGTGTAGGGCTTGAGACAACCCTGTAAGTGTAGAAACCACAATTACAAAGAAGTACAGAATAATGTGATGAACTAAAAATGTCAAAAGGATCCATTTGGAATAGGTGGGTGGCCACCAATATCCACCTCGGTTAGTCCTCCCCCCTTAGAAAGAAATGGTCTCCACTGCATTGAGTTCCCCCATAAAATGAGGAAACTTCTGCTGAATTTGGCCTCGAGTGAGCCACTTTCCTTGGTGGAGGAGATGTCATGCCTTGACAACTTGATAAAATTGGATCCTCTACTGGAAATTTCCCTTTCCCTATGTGTCCATGATCTGATCAGTGGATGCATGTTCTATGCAGTCAAGGTTGAGCTCTATTGGTTTCAGTTGTTCTATAATATATGAAGTGTCCAATAATGGTGGAAAATATGGCCGAAGGAGCTCCACATTGAATATTGGGTGCAAGCCAAGAAAGGGTGGAGTGTTGAGCTCTAAATAATTTCTAACCACAACATTGGGGATAGTGTAAGGCCCATATCGAAGGGGGAAGAGATTCTTATGGTCCCTGTAAGATGCTCCTTCTACAAATGTAACCAGAATTTGTCTCCAACCTGAAACTAGTGCGGTACCCTGTGTTGATCATGGCGCTGCTTGTACTTAGCATTGGATTTATACAAAATATCATGGACATGTTAGCGGATGTGTTGAATCCACTCAATGAATCTGGTGGATTTTTCGGTCTCAGACTCAACATGGGAAAATTTTGTCTGTGTGGTTGAAAGAGGTAGTGCAACATCAATGGGACCCAAGGGATGGAATCCCAGCCCCACTTGAAATGGGATATGGCTGGTGGAGCTATGGAGAGCCTTGTTGTAACTGTGTTGAACATAGGGGAGACTCTCATCCCATGTACGTGTATTCTTAGAGTTGTACATGCACATGATGTGCACAATCATCTGTTTGACGAACTCTATTTGGTCGTCTATTTGGGGGTGGAAATGGATTTAGTGATATTGGTGTGAAACGGTGACCAAATACTTGACCAACATGTGTTGAGGAATATGTTGTCCCAGTCGGAGATGATGGTCGATGGTATCCCAAAATGGACCCACACTTATTCGAAGAAGAGCTTGGCAGTATCTGCCATTGTGATATTCTTCTTGCAGGCTGTGAGGATGGCCATCTTCGAAAACCAATCAATGACCAAAAATACACAATCATTGCCTTTCTTGGTGGACAGAAGGCGAGACATGTAACCCATCGATATGGATTCCCAAGTATTATTGGGAGTAGGAAGAGGGGTGTATGATCCTTTCTTCTTGATGGATGGCTTGGCAATGGCACAGGCAGTGCAAGATTTGATATACTTGTTGACGTCCTGTCGAAGTTTTGGCCAATAAAAATGTTTCTGTAGAATGGCCACAATTTTATCCATGCCAAAATGTCATGCCATTCGACTATAGTGGGATTCCCAAATCATCTTTGCACGCTCGCTTGCAAGAACAAAAAGATGGTCCAGATGGCATAATAGACCGTCCTAAATATGAAAATAGGTGGCATTCACGCACGTACCTAAGAGATGATAGGTGGCAGCGAAGTCCAGATATTGTTTATAAAGTTGGGGCCACTCATATGCCTCATTTCCAAAGGAATGGAGCACAATGGTGAGTGGAGCCACGGGAGGTTAACCAAGGTAGTCAATGACATGATTGGTGCTCCATGTATTATACTTGATGTTGAGATGGAACTGCTATACGTAGGTGGATCACTTATGATGCTCGTCATTTTGCAATTTCCCCTTTGTTGGTATGAACTATAGAGGCTTGTGATCATTGTGGATGATCGTCTCCTTTCCCAGAATGTAATGTTCCATTGACGACAGGCTTGTACAATGGAATACATTTCATTGTCATAGGTGGGGTATTTCCAGAAAGTATCTGAGAGTGTCTCACTATTGTATGACACTGAATGACTGTCCTGAGTGAGAATTGTGCCTAAAACATAGCCACATGCATCAGTTTCAATCTCAAACGGTTTTTGAATATCAGGAAAGGAAAGTACTGGAGCTGAGAACAAGTGATGCTTCAAATCATCAAATGCTTGTTGTTGTTCCCTCCCCCACACAAAATTTTCCCTGCCACCACCCTTGGTCACTTGGCTGAGGGCCCATGCAATATGGGAGAATCCCAACACGAACCATCGGTAGAAGTTGGCCAGTCCCAAGAAGCTCCGAAGCTCGGTTAGTGTGGTTGGGGTTGGCCAGTCACGGATGACTTTGATCTTAGCTAGATCAACATGTACCCCATGCTCATTAACAATGTATCCCAAGTATTGGACCCTATTCATGACAAAGGATCATTTTTCCTAGTTGGAATATAGCTTGTGTTGCCGCAGAGTGCTCAAAACCTATTGGATATGCCACATGTTCTCCTACCAAGTTATGTTGAAGATGAGGATGTCATCCAAATATATGACCAAAAAAGAGTTGGTTAAGGGTCTAAATACATCATCCATCAACCTCATGAAAGTGGTTGGTGCATTTGTTAAGCCAAAGGGCATGACCAACCATTCGAAGAGACCTTCTTTAGATTTGAAATTTGTCTTCCATACATCAATTCGTTCGATGGGAACCTGGTGGTAGCCAGAATTTAGGTCAAACTTGTTGAAGAAATTTTCCCCCTTTAGTTGGTCAAGAAGGTCATCAATCTTGGGAATTGGGAATTGGTTTCTGACTGTAATTTTGTTTAATGCTCTGTAATAAATGTAGAGTCGCCAGGTCCCATCCTTCTTCTGCACCAATACAATCGGGCTTCCACAAGGGGAGGAGCTTGGCTTGATGTACCCCTTTTAAAGAAGATCTTGGATCTGACGCTTGATTTTGTCATTTTCCATTAGCGAGCTACGATAGACTAGTTCATTAGGAAGAGGTGCACCGGGGGTTAGATCAATTGGATGCTTGACTTGGCAGTGCGTCGGTACCCCGGTGGGTGAGGAGAAGATGTCTTTGTACTCTTCCATGATCCTGTCCACTTGCTTTTGCTGCAAAGACAGGCTCTGTGTAGAGGCCATGGATGTGGCAGTGACCTTCTTCCTACTATGAGAACAGATCACAAAGAAGACGAACTTTCCATTCTGTGAAATGACCTTACTACATTTATTAGTAGAGATTAAAGAAATAGCGGTAGGTGGCGCTACCTCTTGTATCATGTACAATTTTATACCCAAAGTAATAATAACAATGTAGGGTATAGACTCATACACAACATGATGCTTCCACAAATATGGTTTTCCTAAAAAAACATCACAAACTTCAAGGGGAGAAATATCACATAATACCTCATCTTTGAAAGGCTTGATGTCGTAGGGAAGACGACAATATTGGCTGACATGGAGATCTCTTCCTTTTCGAAGCTAGCCAATGGTGTAGGGTTGTGCTTGTGGTATCGTCGACAAGTCCAATCACTTGACAACCTCTTCTAAGATCAGGTTCTTTTGACTATCTCTATCGACAATTAAATGGAGAAGATCCCCCTTTACCCACATCTATAAGTGAAAGAGGAGTTCCCCTTCCTTTGGTTCTTATGGCTTGATTGGATGGATTTTTGTGTTAGCGACAGTGGCACTAGGTTCAACATCGATGATCTTCTCCCCTCCTTCTGGATTTGATTCGGAGTCAGAATTGGCCTTGGAATTGGACGCCTTTATCTCGACCACGAGTGACTGCTTGGAGCGGCATTATTTAGTGTTGTGCCAAGGGATTTTATGGTATTCACACCATTTTCCTATGTCCTTCTTCATATTTTCATTACCCTTATTGTGTTGCGGCTTGGACTGGTTGTCCTGAGAGTGGCCATATTTGATATATTCCTTGTTGTGTGGGTTGGGGCCTCCTTTTCCCTTATTTGGTTGTGAGGAGTTTGCAAATCCAAACTCTCGCCTCTTCTGCTTATATTTATGCTCGATCTTGAAAACATATCTATAATTCATACCCAAGGAAGTGATGTCCAAAAACTCCATTTATGTTGGAATGTATCTATGAAAAAATACGTGGTATTTGAGCACCACATGTCGCTCAGAGTCTTTGATACCCAATTTGGTGTACAGGGTATGGAAAATATTGGTGAAATATGTTATTGTTTGGTCTCTTGCTTGATGCAGGGTGGTCCATCTAGTGTACTGGTCCTTGTAGCTTCCAATGGGGTAGTATTGTTATTTAGTGGCATTCTGGAAGGAATCCCATGTAGGGGCAACCAAAAATATTGCAGATTCCTCTATGGCCCTTTTCTCCAAGTAAGTATCCCACCAGTCCTTAACATGGGGGATAGCCTTAAGGAGTGAAAAAGTAATCTTTTCCCTATCATAAAAATTGTGGAACGAAAAATACCATTCTAGTAGATTCAACCATTTATCTACAGCATATGCATATATCAGTCCTTCAAATAATGGAATATCAAAATTTACATGTACCTTGAAGGGGGTTGCATGGTCGCTTGATGAAGATGCTTCTCTTATGGGAAGTTGTTGAAGGATTTGCACAAATTTGTCCATCATTTCATTCCTTTGTCGAAAGAGGGCTTCCTCGAGCAACATTTTAAAAGGATATCCTTCTCCATCATATTTATTTACGTCCCCCATGGGTTGTTGTCAATCTCAGTGCAACCGATATTGCAATGACTCTATTGGTTTAAGTCCCAACTTCTTGTACCCAGATCTTGTCAGGGACATGCACGAAGAAAAATAAATGAAGAGCATGTTGCTCTAATACCACTGATCCAGATTTAGGAGAAGAACGAATCGATTAACAGACTGAATACAATAAACACAGATATATGAAGAACAACACAGATATCTAGTGAACAATATCTTCTATTGAATAAATGAAATAGGATGAAATTGTAAAACTGCAAAACCGAAACACTTGCTCGAATGGTGGTAATTATCTCTGAGAAGAGATGTGGATGCTATGCGCATCCATCGGAGAAGAATGATTACAATGAGGCTCCATAGGCCCTTTTAATATTACTCATGAATGCCAAAACCCTAGACATCCAAAAGMTTAACCCTAGGAGATGAAACGCAAAAAGTTATGTGGACCCCTATGGATAAGTTGGTACCTCAACTTCCCGGGKTTGTAACTTWTCCATACGACCTTCGTTTTAGGTGCGTGATAGCCCATTGGAAAGGTCTTTTAGAAAGAAACACATTCGTCATCAAACTCTGACTCTCTCTACAGTTTGACTATGGCGAGCCCAAAAAACACTATTTAGGGCCCAAAAACGGCCCTAGAAGTCCAGCAAGATGTGTTGACATGAAAAAATACAAAATAAGCTAGTTGGATTAGGTGGGAGGCCACCAGTATCCACCTAGAAGATGTGTAGGGATTTAGACAAACCCAGAAGTGTAGAACCCACAATAAAAAAGAAGTAAAAGGGAATGTGTTGAACTAAAACTATCAAGAGGAGATAGTTGGAATAGGTGGGTGGCCACCAATATCCACCTGGATCATTGTTGGAACTGTGGAAAGAAAGGACATCTAAAGAAAGACTGTAGAGCTCCAAAGAAACAAAGAGATGGACAACAGGAGAAAAATCAGGAAGCAAATCTGACATGTGATGTGTTACAAGATGATTTGATTATTTCTGTAGATAATATTTATGATTATTGGGTAGTATATTCAGGGGCTTCATTTCATGCCACACCCTGTAGGAAACATTTTCTAGATTAATGTCAAGGTGATTTTGGACAGGTTGATTTTGGTGATGATGCACCATGCAAAATTGTTGGAATGGGAAAGGTACAAATAAAGAAAAATAATGGAAACCATTGAAAGAGGTAAGACATGCTCCATATCTAAGGAAAAATCTAATTTCAATAGGACAGTTGGAAAGTGAAGGTTGTATATCCATATTTATAGATAAGGCATGGAAGGTCACCAAAGGATCGTTGGTGATAGCAGAAGAAGAGAGGGTAGGTACATTGTATTTATGTAATGATAATATTGATTCTTATATCTCTTTAGATTCTACAGGAGTGGTTAAAACTCTTTGGCATCAAAGGATTGGACACATGAGTGAGAAGGGGATGCAGATACTTCACAAAAGAAATTTGTTGCCAGATCTTAAACAAATTGATTTTAATTTCTATGAGAAATGTGTTTATGGAAAACATAAGAGAGTCAGATTTCTCAGAGTTGGAAAATAAAATAAGAGTGAAAGGTTAGAGCTTGTGCATACATATGTATGGGGACCAACTCAGATATCATCTCTTGGTGGTTCTCATTATTATGTTACTTTTATTAATTATGCAACTAGAAAAACTTGGGTTTATTGCATTCGACAAAAATCTGATGTTTTTGACACTTTTAAGAAATGGATATCTTTGGTTGAGAATGAGACAGGGAAAAGGTTGAAGTGTCTCAAATAAAAAAATGGAGGTGAATATTGCAACAAAGAGTTTGATGATTATTGTTCATACCATCGGATTTGTAGAGACAAAACAGTTCCAGAAACACCACAAGAAAATGGTGTGTCAGAAAGGATGAACATGACAATCATGGAGCGTGCGAGTATGAGATTGCATGAAGAGTTTCCCTTACAGTTTTGGGAAGATGTTGTAGATAATGATGTTTACTTGATAAAAAAGGAACTTCAAGTTCTTTGGATGGTGGCATTCCATAGGAGGCATGGACAAGTAAAAATGTAAAATATTCATTTTTGAAATCTTTCGGTTGTGAAGCATTTGTCCATATTGATAAAGAAAATAGAAAAAAACTTGAGGCAAAATCCAAGAAGTGTACCTTTATTGGATATGGTGTTAATGATTTTGTTTATTGATTATGGGATTATGAAAATCACAAAATCATTAGGAGTAGAGATGTCATATTTAATGAGAAGTTCATGTACAATTATCAGTTGCAGGGAAAAAAACAGGAAAAATAAAAACCAGAATACATAGTGCTTGATGAGATTACTAAAATATAAATTCCAAAGGTACCAGAAAATCAAAATGTACAAAAATAGGAGCAGAAAGTACCTCAAACGCCTACAAGCATTGTTAGAATATCTATCAGGTTAAGTAGACCCCCTGAATGATACTCTCCTTCATTGTATTATTTATTGTTGATTGATTATGGTGAACCAAAATGTTATGAAGAGGCAATGCAAGTAGACACTAAAAAGAAGTGGGAACAAGAAATGAAAGAGGAAATGGATTCCTTGGTAAATAGCCAGACATGAGACTTGGTTCAGTTTCCTGCAGGAAAAAGAGCATTGCAGAATAAATGGGTTTACAAGTTGAAGGAAGAAGATGTAGGAAAAAAACGCCACAAGGATAGACTTGTTGTAAAGGGGTTTGCACAAAAAAAGGGTATAGATTTTGATGAATTATTTTCTCTTGTTGTTAAGATGACTTCAATTCGGACCATTTTAAGTCTTGTGGCAGTAGAAGATTTGCATCTTGAACAATTAGATGTAAAAAAATCTTTTCTCCATGGGGATTTGGACGAAGGTATTTATATGCAATAGCCACAGGGGTATGAGATGAAAGGGAAGGACAATTTGGTATGCAGGTTGAATAATAGATTTTATGGCCTAAAGAAAGCTCCAAGGCAGTGGTATTTGAAGTTTGGCAGGTTTATGACAGAACAAGATTATAGTAGATGTCATTCTTATCACTGTGTTTATTTTAAAAGGCTAGAAAATGGAAGCTATATTATCTTATTATTATATGTAGATGACATGCTTGTTGCAGGGTCTAATATGCAGGACATAAATGTGCTCAAGAAGAAATTAACTAATTCATTTGCGATGAAGGATTTGGGTGTTGCAAACAAAATCCTTGGTATGAGAATAACAAGAGATAGGAAAAATCACAAATTGACATTATCTCAGGGTGAGTACATAGAGAAGGTGTTGGATAGGTTTAGAATGTAGAATGAAAAACCAGTTAGTACACCTTTGGCCAACCATTTCAAATTAACTAAGGAAATGTGTCCCAAGACATAGCAGGAGATAGAATACATGTCCAGGGTCCCTTATTCATTAGCAGTTGGAAGCTTGATGTATGTGATGGTTTGCACAAGACCATATATTGCACATGTAGTGGAAGTTGTGAGTAGGTATATGAACAATCTAGGTAAAGAACATTGGGAGGCAGTAAAGTGGATTCTCAGGGATTTGAGAGGTACTACTACTCATGTATTATAGTTTGGATTTTTAGACATTGTTCTACAAGGATATGTTGATTCAGATGATCTAGGTGGTTATCAATGGCCACCCACCTTCTCCAACTGGCCCAAAACATGTTTCTGGCAATTTTGGTAATTTACTATTTTTAGTAGTTTTTAACTTCCAGGGCCATTTTGAGGCCCTAAACGATGTATTTTGAGAAAACAGGGAGCAACATGGCTGGTAGATCGATGTTGCTCACCCAAAAGTTGTATTTCTTGGATAGATATTTCTAACGAGCTATTGAGCGCCCCAAACGGAGATCATATGCAAAAGTTACGCCCCTGGGGAGTTGACGTATCAACTACCCCCATCGGGGCCCACAAACCTTTTGGATTTTTCATCTTCTGGAGTTAGGGTTTTGGATTTTACTTATGTTAAAAAGGCCCTTAGGGCCTCATTGTAGTAATCATCTTCTCACAGATGTGAGTAGCCATCACATTTCTTCTCAGAGATAAGCTACCACCATTCTAGTGAGTCTTTCACTTTGTATTTTACAGTCTCTGTACATTTATTTCGTTAATAGAAATCGTGTATTACTGTATATTTGTGAATCTTGTTTTATTTCTGCTATATCTATGTTATATTGTTGTCTCTCTTGCAATATCTCTAAATATTTATGTGTTATATATCCGCTCTCATTTCGTGCCGAAAATAATCCGGATCAGTGGTATCAGAGCAGGCTGCTCTTGATCGTTTTCAGTGCATGTCCCCGACGAGGTCTGAGTATAACAAGTTGGGTCTCGAGCTTGTCTCTCTTAAGGAAAATCGCTCTCGCACACCCAAGAAACCCTCAATGGTGGAAGAAAATAAAAACAACGGAGTAGACGATCCTATCAGTCTGTTGCTTGAGCAATCTCTCACGCGACAGAGGGACGAAATGATGGAGAATTTTTCCCACATCCTTCAACGCCTCCCAATATCATCAGGCGCATCTTCATCAAGTGGCCACTTTGGAGGCACCTCGCCTTTCAAGGTACAGGCTAATTTTGATATTCCCGTATTTGAAGGTCAAATAGATACAGATGCCCTAGATAAATGGTTAAATCTGCTAGAAGGCTATTTCTCTGTTCATAATTTTTCTAACAAGGAAAAGATCACCTTCGCACTCCTTAAGTCTCTCCCCCATGTCAAACATTGGTGGGAAACTTACTGGAAGCAAAGTTCCACAAAGGAGTCTGGAATATATGGGGCCGAGCCCACTTGGGATTTTTTTGTGGATGCAGTAAAGGAACAGTACTACCCTATTGGAAACTATGAGGACCAATACATGAGATGGACCACACTGTGACAAGAGAGGGGCCAATCAGTTCCAGAGTTCACCAATAGCTTCCATACCATACACACCAAGCTGGGTATCAAAGACTCCGAACGACATTTGGTTCTGAAATACCGTGGGGCTCTACACAGATACATCCAAACTAAAATGGATTTTCTAGACATCCCATCACTTGATGTTGCCTATCGATATGTTGTTAAAATCGAGCAGAAATTTAAGAACTAGAACAAATGGGAGTTCGGGTATGCAAATCCACAACAACCAAAGTATGACAAAGACAACCCTAACAAACATACTCCTGAAAACCAGTCCAAGCCACAGGAAAAGAAGGGTCATGGGAAGACAAAGAAGGACACCGGAAAATGGTGTGATTTCCAAAAAAGCCCCTGGCACAACACTAATGAATGTCGGTCAAAATAGTCATTGGTGGCCGAGATCAAAGACAAGGAGCTGAACCCTGATTCAGAATCTGATTGTGAAAATACTGGTAAAAGACAGATCATCGATACAGACCCCACTGTTATTGTCGCGACCGCAACAATTCAACCAGAAGAACCAACAGATCCAGAAGAGGGGGAGTGCCTTTTTCATTCACAAATGTGGGTGAAGGGGACCCCGCTGCATTTTATTGTTGATAGCGGAAGCCAAAATAACCTCATCTCAGCAGAGGTCGTCAAACAATTGGGATTGTCGACAACACCACACCCGCAACCATACAGCATTGGGTGGATTCGCCAAGGACGAGATCTTCGTGTCAGCCAGCAATTTCAATTGTCATACGGCATCCAACCCTTCAAGGATGAGGCATTATGTGATGTTTCCCCACTAGATGTCTGTGATGTTCTCTTGGGCCAGCCATATATGTGGAAACGCCATGCTATCTATGAGTCTCGACCCCGTAGTGTCATTATTACTCTAGGGGGTCATCTCTACAGGATACCAAAGGTAGTTCCAACTACTGCCCCACCTAAATAGTGTTGCAAGGTAGTATCTCATACTACAAAATTCAAATTCTTCACAATCTGTTCAAAAGGTGAACAGAAGGATATTGCAACCACCACAGCTTCAGCCCAAGCACCTTCTATCCAACAGAAGTAGGTCAACAAGGTTGTAGCAAAGCACAAAGATTCCTTCTGCACATAGTCATCTAAAATAGCCAAACTGGTTAAAAAGGTCCAAACCTTCCAGCCAAAGGTTCGTGATAGCCTTCAACAAGCTAAGCAACACCACTTCTCCAGTAAGGAAAGCAGATCACCAAGATTCAGATTCAGCAATCGCTTTTCCCTTTCCCCCGGGAACTCAACATAATGGAGACAATTGCTTCCTAAGGAGGGAGGATTGATCTAGGTGGATATCGGTGGCCACCCACCTTCTCCAACTGGCCCAAAACATGTTTCTGGCAATTTTGGTAATTTACTATTTTTAGCAGTTTTTAACTTCTGGGGCCATTTTGAGGCCC
>ML795788.1:19273-37249 GCA_009831015.1 Picea engelmannii
GCTTAACGGACTTACACCCTGGTGCAAGCTCCCACACATAATCGTGGGTATACCCTCCAAGGAGCCCGAGTGAGTTTGGCCAACGTCAATTCCAGGTACCGTGAAGACTTGCCCCTCCACAGTCACCTCATGTAAAGAACCTATAAAGATAGGCCACTAAGGTTACCACCAACAACAATAAAGCCTGGGGGGACAGTCGATAGTCCGATCCACACGCAAGGGCAGGGTATCTAGCCCGAAATCAACTCAAAAGGCTTCCACTCATCATTGTAGGTATACCTCCGAGTGATCCCCATAATACGTGCAATCTCTACATTGATACCAACAAAGTAGGGTGAGTAACTCTGTCAATACCAATGCGACCTAGTGCTTGACCCTTGTGTTAGAAGGGCTTCCCAGGACAAAATGTAGTAAGTGGATTTAACTCTCCCTATCACAAGATACTATGTTTGTTTGCAGCTTTGGAAAGTTATCTTTCACACCTATTCCAAATCCCTACAACTAATCTAATGTAGGTTTTCTACTAGAAAAGATAAAAATGTCTAATCAATTTTTATAAGCACTTTATTTTATGGTTGTTGTTACTCAAGAGGAAAATGGCGTGGACAATATGGTGTTTTGACCGACTCGAAAATTATGCAAAGATATGAAGATGCAATCGTTTCATTTCGATGAAAGCTATGCTACGAGAAGGAGAAAACATTTATCATTCCCATATGCACATGTCCCAAAGTCTATTAAACTCATCAATATCAATATTCTCAATAAATGAGAAAAAAGGTAATATCAAGAATCATGCAATTTCGCTACTTCAAATGCAAGGATGCCCCCAATCTAATATAAAGCAAGAAATTAAATCTTTTTGTTTCAAAAATTTCACTAAAATCAATAATGAACTTTCTTAAAACAACGAAACCCAAACTAAAAGTTTTCTTTTAAAGTGAACTATTCAGAAGAAATCTAATCTTTCCCTAAACAATTCTAAAGAAAACACACGCTTTGTAATTGAAAGACACTCAAATAAAGAGACTAGTCCTTCAAAACCAAACAAAGAAAAAGTGGCTAAAAGCAACTCAAAGGATGTCAAGCAGACTGTAAACAGATCAATATAGGCTCCAAAAGTTCAATCCAGCTGATCAAAGCAAAACTGGGCATCAAAAAAAATAGGACATCCTAATTCCAAACACAAATTTCAAATGGGTTCGCAGCCTAGCTATAGGGTGCAGTGCGAACATTAGTGGAGTTCGCAGGCTAGACACCGGTAGGGTGCGAACTTCTCGCACTAGATTACACAGTAGGGTGCGAACTCAGATGATTCTCGCAGGCCACTAAAGGGTACAGTGCGAGAATGTCTGTAAGCACAAAATTTGGAAAAAGGACAAAAGTTTTGAGTGAACTTTCAAATCCAGAGAGTCTTGATGGATCTCCCAGAGACTCAGAGACCAGAAAACAAGCAATCAAAGCAAGCGAAACTAGACTAACTAGGAAACAATCTGTTCCCCAGTGGAGTCACCAATTTTGTTTCAGGATTAATCCGTAAGTGCGGACACAAACTGATCTCCCTAGATCCACCTGGATCTAGAACAAAGCAGGACAGAATAATACTCTTTCCCTAGATTTAGACTATTGAATGAACTAAGAAGCAAGAGTCATGGGCATACCTTATGAATGCTTCCTTAGGTCTTTGTTGTTCCAGTTTCACTCCAACTCTCTTATACCGTTCAGACCACAACAGTACAAACCAATCAAAGTGAAGACAACTCAATATATCCAATAGTTAATCTATACATATGATCAAGGAGTTATGTAATAAAGAAGACATATCTTTATGGGAAAAAATAATATTGCTGTATTATATTAAATGTGAAAGAGAGATTAAATTTATTTCTGACAGTCAAGTATTCATTCCTCGTCTTATCAACTTCAACCCTTGCCTCTTTAAGTTGTCTCTTGAGCCTCTTAAAAGTGGGATTACTCTCTTCTTGAGGAGTAGTGATATCAATAATTTCAACAGGATTTTCAACAACTATGTATTTACCTTTCCTTTCGGCTGAAAATTCTACTGCATCATCCTTCACAGGGATTTCTTGCTTGGCTGCTGCTCTGGTATGAGGCCTCCTAGCTTTGACCTTGTCAGTTGCACTGGGTGAAGGAAACAACAACTTTCTACCTCTTAGGCCTGTGGATTTTCTTGAAGGAACCTTTATTGGAATGGGATCTGGCATGGGTCAAGCTTCCCTCTATGAAGTCTGTGAAGGTCCTCCTTCTTCATCTCCCTTTTTGGATCTATCATATTTAGAAGTCATAGTACTCTTTACCTTCTTACTCACCTCTAAATACACCGTCTTCTCATTAGGAACAGGGCTTTGAAGTTTGGAATATGGAATGGGGGAAACATTTAGTTGAAACTGTGAAGAAGTGATGAATGTTTCCCAATCTATGTTTGTCTTTCTTTATTTTTCCATTACTAGCATTTTGATAAGACCTGAGTGGAAAACACTAGTGTCCACTTTCTTGGACTTGGCTTGAACTCTATTAGCCATCTTTCCAATACTTCTGAAAAAATAAAAACGAAGGTTTATAACTTCATTCCCTGTGAAGTGTAACAACAATTTGATATGGTATTGGTATACCATGTTAAATCCTCCTTCACAGGTGAAATACCTTTGAATCACCTTCAACATTTTATCAAAACCTTCAAGCATATGATTTATGGGTACCCCTTTCAAAATATTGTCTTCCTAGTATTCTGGTTTGAGGAACTCCTTGGAGAAAGAGGCATTTAGTGTCATAGCCTTGAACCATTTTTCTCTAGTGTTAGGTATCTCTGTTGAAGTAGAGATGGATAATTCTGAAACTTCAAACTCGAATATCCCAACCCTGGTTTTGGTCCTAATGAAATTTAGTGAAAATTCCCTAGCCACCTCTAGGTTCCCCCTTTTCATTCTTTGAGAAAAATTGATACAACCTACCCTCTGGAAAGCCTCTCTGATCAAGGGTTCAGAATAAAAAAGATGCATATCATAGGGCTCTGTCCTTACTATTTCACCTCCCTTATGAGTCTTCTTGTGCTGTCGGTTGTCCATGATTGTTGTTGAGTAATGTTTTTTATGAGTTGTAATAACAGGTAGATGTATGAAAACAAGGATATAAGATACTAGGGTTTTGATGACAAAATGTTTTCCATAGGCTGATTGTGTACAATATTTTTATACAATTAACTTTATGCACATTCGGGGATGAGAGAGTGAATTCTTCAAACAAAAGATATAAATATATGCAACTTGAATTTACAATAAGAGAAAGACACCTATGAATTCTCTGCTTGAAACATGGATTTTGTGACAATAACAGTATCCTTTAATAGCATGAAAAAATGCATGTAATATTTAAACTTAATCTGACAGTTGATCAACCAAAAATCCAAGCTGAAAAGGGTGTAGAGCCACTCCTTTGAATTTGAGATTGTCAAGTATGCAGAGAAAGGATTTTCAACAAAACTGTAATAGGGGGTTTGCAGTGATGAATTTGCAACACAAGGTTCACAGTGCCAGAATAGAGAGTTCACAGTGCCATAATAGGGGTTCACAATGCTGGTAGATTGGTTTTTGATGTTGATGTCATTAATTTTGAAAAGGAATGTCTACAAGTAGTCCAACCTCCAAATATCCTCTTCAATTAGTTCACAACGCCGAGTTCGTAGTGCCTATCTTTAGCACCAGGTTCACAATGCCGAGCTCAAATACAATTTGCACACTTGGAAAAAACAACTAGAAACCTTTATGACATAATCCCTTGACATTTGTTGAAAATATCAGCTCTGAAAACAATGAGATCTTCTTTGAAACGATCCATAAATGCAATGATGGCAATGAATGAATGGAGTACCTTTGAATGCGTTGTGAACTCTCCTAGTGAGTTGGTAGCACATAGATCAAATCTGATTTGACAACTAAACGGGTAAAAGGTGACAAGGGGGGGGGGGGTTCTTGCATACATCATGGAGGTGTGACATGTCAAGGTGATGATGGAGAATTTCAAAGATGTGACTCATGAAGCTTTATATGACTTGTTATGATAACAAGGCATAGCCCAAGGACTCTAGAACAAATGCAAAACTAACCTTAGCTTATTTAAATCAAAATTTGGAAAAAGAGTATAGCAAAGGGGCATAAAAACCTAAAACCTAAGAAAACCTATGACTCAAAATCGAAATTGGAATTATTTTTGACCCTTGCAATTCTATGTGATAACATTTGGCTCCGCAGGGGATGGCATGATCCCTGTGAGATGCCAAGAACATGTAGTTTTAGTGCCTTATCCATTGGGCTATGGGGTCATTATTTAAAGCAAACAAAAGAAGCTAAAAACTTATATTTACAATGAAAATAAAGCCACTCATGGTTTTAAGAAAAGTATTTCTTCAGAAAATTCCCATTGACTGGGCCACCAGAAATTTCAGTATCTTCTAAGCTCTGCAATTTGAAAGTGCTATTTTGCAAAACTTTAGAAATTTTGAAAGGACCAATCCACAAGGCTTCGAATTTTCCATGTTTACCCTTGTCTTGCCTTTGTGCATCCCATTTGAGCACCATGTCTCCCAGTTGGAAATATTCTTTCTTTACCTTCTTGTCAAAAGCTTGCTTGATCTTCTGTTGATGGCCTTTTTCTTTATCAAAGAGCTTCTCCCTGGTCTGTTGTACTTCCACTAGTTGATGCATCCTCCTGATCATATCATGTGGATCTCCTTGTTGGTCTTGAAGAAACTTTTCCACAGGTAATGCAAGTTGAGAAGGAAAACAACCCCAGTTCTATAGACTAACTGAAATGGAGTAGTACCAATTGAGTTTTTGGTGGTTACTCTATCTGCCCGTAGAGAAAACTTCATCTTTGAATCCCAAGAATTTTTGTTATCCTCCAACAGTTTTTTGATGATCTTTACTAGACTTTTTTTGGAGGATTCTACCAAGCCATTACCTTGAGGGTAATAAGGAGTAGAGTGAATAAGTTGGATCCCAAACTTTTCACAAAACTTGACCAGAGGTTCAACTTTAAAAGTTGTAGCATTATCAATCATATTCTTGTTAGGACATCCAAACCTTGACAAAATGTCTTCCAGGAAGCCAATGACTACTTTATGTGTTTTATTTCTTATAGGAATGGCTTCTATCCACTTGGTGAAATAATCAGTGGCAGTCAGGATCCAACGATGATGGCCACTTGAAGCTGGATGTATTTCTCCAATGAAATCCATTCCCCATTGCTGGAAAGGACCAAAGGCCATTATGGGCTTCAGAGGAAAATATTTTAGCTGATGCTTTCCTAAGACTTTCTAACATTTATCACAGACCCTGATATTTGCACATACATTAATGAATAAACTAGGCCAAAAGTACCCAACTCTGAGTATTTTATATGCTATGGTCTTCCAAAAATGATGGCCTCCACATAGGCTACCATGAAAATCAGTCATGGTTTGATTTGCCTCATCTAGGTCCAAGCATATTAAAAGAACCCGTACAAGTTCCTTCCAATACAAAACATGATCAACAGTGCAATATGTGATTTCTTTGAGCTTTAAATCCCTCACCTTAGTCTTCTCAAGTCCAACAGGGGGATACAATGTCTGCAAAAAATGGATGAGGTCCTTGTACCAATTACACTCTGTCAATTTGGGGCCGATAAGTGAGGAGATGCTAGCAATATCAGTTTGTTGATATGCAAAATCTGTACTCATAAAATTAACCCCAAGTGCCTTACAATTTGATTCAACTAACAATCTAGATAAACCTTTCCCTTTCACCAACTTGGTAATTTTCATCTCAATATCAAATTCCAAAATTTTGGCAATCCACTTACTTCTCTTTCCATCTATTTCAGGATGAATTAAAATTTCTTTAACAGAGGTTGAAGGGACATAAGAAATAATTCTAGAATGTAGAACATATACTATGAAAACCTTGAGGGCTTTGACCAAAGAATAAGCTTTCTTCTCCATGATGTCATACCTGACTTCAACATCTCTCAAAAACCTGCTGAAAAAAGAAATAGGTTTCTCCATTCCATCTGAGTTTTTTTGAAGGAGGAAAACAACCAATGTGTCATGTTAGGCAAAAGAAAATATCAGAAATTATTTTGAATAATCAAGGCTGATAAGAATAGGTGCCTCAGTCAGTGCTTGTTTAATTTTATCAAAAAAATTTCTAGCTTCAAGTGTCCACTTTACCTCATTTCCCTTTCTCAACATGGATGTGATAAACTTAACCAACTCAACAAAATTAGAAGTGAATCTACTAAATAAGTTTATCTTACCCATGAAGGACTAGATCTCTTTCTTGGACCTAGGGAGAGATAAAGTCTTGATGGCCTCTACTCTACTTGGGTCAACTTTTACCCCTTCCGCTAAGAAATATGTCTCAAGAACTTACCTTCCTTCATAGCAAATAGTGACTTCTTAGGATTAAGAGTCAATCCAATTTTTCTGCATTTTAGGAACAGATTCTTCAAATTTTGATAGTGTTCATCATCAGATTTTGAAAACACTGTGATTTCATCTAAGTATATCACCACAAATGTATCCTTTTCTCCAATAAAAGCAATATCCACTGCACGTTGAAAGGTTTCCCCTGCATTCATGAGACCAAAGGGCATCTTTGCATACATGACTGTACCCCAAGGAGTGGTAAATTCTATCTTCTCCCTATATTTAGAAAAAACATAAATATGATTGTAGCCTGAAAATCCATCAATCCTAGACATCCTTTCCGTGCCTATCACAATTTGCAAAATATGCTCCATCTTGGGAAAGGGATAGTTATCTTTCCTAGAACATCTCTTTAAATTTCTGAAATCAACACAAAGTTTGATTTCTCCATTCTTTTTCCTAACAGGGACAAGATTAGCTATCTACTCAGAATACCTCAAAGGTATTATGATCTGAGCATCAAGCAATTTTTTGACCTCCTTCTCCATGATGGGTAACAACATAATAATTGATCTTCCTTAGTTTCTGTCTAAATGGTTTAGTATCATCCTTCAAAGGTATTTTGTTTTCAATATTGCTTGTGTCATAAGTTTGAAAATCATCATACTTCCTGTTGTTCCCGAGTCTACACTTAAGGCTTTAAAGTGTAGAGTCTAAGCATCTAAAGTGAGTGAAATAAAAAAGGGGAAGAAACAACTTCGGGGGATGAAGCTATGGCCGATCTTTGAGTTGTCTTTGTCTAGCTTCTTGAATGTTGATATCCCGTTCGATGGCGGCCCATGAACGTTCGAGCTCTGTCCGGGTGATGGCAGTCTTAAGTATGGTATCGAAAAGATTCAAAGTGATGCTGGTTTGATCCGATAGACCGGGTTTGATGTTGGGTTGTCTTGCGACGGGTACAGTCATGGCGAGAACCGAGCTTAAAAAGAGGGTTGATGTTTTAAAGTGCTTATTTCAATTTTAGATTATACGAGGAAAATTCAGTGAAGCCAATCAAAAGGTTTAACGAAATCTAAGGACGTTTTCCGTAACTGAGTTAAAATCTTGAAACTGAGTGTGAAAACATAGAGCTGTCAACAATGTGGGGCATCAATTTCAGAGGAATCCCACGCTGTAGCAGAAGAAGAAAGGAAAGGAATAACTTCATGAAAGCATGTATTGTAGAGATCTAAGTAATTCACAGGTTTTGTACCTGCAAGTAACCGGTACAGAGGAAAAACTATAAATAACTAGATAACTAGAACCTGATCACCACAGTAGAAGTTATACTAAATTGCAGCTAAAACATTCATCAAATACGTATATGTAAAAAATGACACGAAGCATGAAATAACAGAGGAAAACACATAACTCAATCTTGATGGAATATGGAGTCTTCAATTCACTTTGTATTAATCTTGGCTAAAAATAACTTTCTCTATTACAATCTACCACCAAAAAAAAGACTCTTCTATCTCTTCCTCAATCTATATTTAAACAAACTTCTGAACATTTATAGTTCTGATCGTTCTGGAAACTTTTCAGTTACAAATGAAAAAATGGATTGTTTCATCTCCTCATCTTTTGTCTTCCCTCGTAAGGGTGGAGCACCTTCCTTTCTCTGCTCTTCCAGCTCCAGAAATAGAACGGGTTGACATATGTCATTATTTAGCACCAGAAACCTGCCCCTTCACCTACTCGATGCAAATGACACACCTTTCCATCAACTGGGGTATCAACCTGGAAGGCTCTGTTTGGTTGCTTGCCTCAAAGGTGTAACAACTCTTCGCCAACTGTGGCAAACTTTTCCCTACTTGTCGATCTTCCGTGATGATAGAGAATAATTTTAAACTTGGCTGTACTAGCCATTTGTTCACTTGGACCATATCAACCTGGCTTATCTAGGATATCTCCACTTTCTCTTTCTCCACGTTTTATTTGATGTCCAGCATGTGTTTAGCTATATTGATTTTGCCTAGCATCCCAGCAATGCCTTCCTTATCAAGGTCTAACAAACATTTATTTATCAAGGCAAACGTTTCCTCACAAGAATTCATCACTTCATTAGCTCTCCCCCTGCTTTCTGATATATTCTGCTCCCAGACCTTGAACAATATTTTCCCTCTAATTTGTTCTGTGATGGATAATTTGGAGCTACCAACCATCTCTATCTTCGTCGTAGTTATAACAACGTCTTGGAAAGCAACCCGAGCTGCCCCGACTTCTCTTTTTCTCAAAGAAATATTTTCTAACACTTGATCTATCGTCTGAAAGTGGTTTTGAATGGTTCCCACTTTTATAAGCAAGTCTTGTTGAGCCATTAATACCTTCTATCGGATTTCAACATCTTGGGATCTGAACATTTTTATGTCTAAAACCTGATTCTCGGCAACATCCAATTTCGATTGTAACTATATAATTTGTTGCCCCTGCTGGCTTACCTGCGTTTGGCTAATTTGCGCCGACTGGCCGCACCTGCTCAAGGTCGTATCTAAGTTTCTCGATCTCTTGCAGATCGGCTATTCAGGATAGCTCGAGGATTTTTCTCACCTCATCCCTAGCATTTTCTTCAGCAGTATCCACTTTAGCTTCCAACTTATTGATCAAGAGGTTCTTTTGTTTCAAATGGGACTTCAAACTTCCAACTGAGTAATGATTGGCTGTAGCATAAGCCTCTAGTGTTCCTGCTATCTCGTCTGCAAATTCTTCCTCTTTGACGGCCTTTCCATCTGTCATGATTTTAAATTTTTTAGCCACTACGCCCTCTCTTCAATATAATTCTTGCCTCACCACGGCCTTCCTTTTTTTATCAAAGAAATATTTGTTAGGAGGCAACGCCTCTACAGAAATGGGCGTCAATTCTTCATTGAAAATCCACCCCACATCGGGATTCCCCTTTGTGAACTGTAAGGGTGTGATAATAGCAATCGGACTGCCGATCTCCTTGGATGGTTGTTTCGGGGTAACATCTATGGCTGGCTTGTTTGACATGAGTGATAGTGAGTTTCCCGACCCTTGCGAGGGTATCTCTGCTTGACCTTGGACCTGCTTGCCCAGCATACCCTTTTCAGGGTTTCCTTCCTGTTAGTAGGGGATTTCGGCTCCTCACTCTGAGGTTCCAGCCTCCCCTATTTTCTCTTGGTTCTTCTCCTTATTAGGACATGAGTCCTTTGAACCTTTGGCTTCTATCTGCTATGTAACCAGAAGCGTTGGGGTTTCACCCTATAAAATCTGGGGGAGACAACTCCGCCGGTGCTCCTGGAATTTAAAGAAATTGACCATATCTATGGATGGAAGGGCTTGAATCTGACTTAGGAATTCAGAGTAGGACCTTGCACCCCAGAATATTTCTTCATGAGGGGAATCCTCATGTTCATATCTCTTCAAGCCACAACTCGCCAGGTGATTTCTCACAACCTTACTAGGGTCGTGCTTCTTGAACTCAATATCCACCACCTTCATTTCTTCTAAAATTGTAGCCTCGGCTTTGGCATGGCCAAAATCTAACAAGGAATATGCACCAATATGAATGGGGAAGGGCGACCATACCTTTTTTGATACTCCTTTGAGCTCTTTGCTTATTCCGCCTAGCACAGTTTGCCTGGCGATCTTGCGACACAATAACTTATCTGGAAAGAATTGAGGTAGAACATATGGAGGAATAGAGGTGCCGAAAACCCTGATATATGAAAATTCCTCCTCTATATACCAATCTGCCACGCTACTCAGGTTGGTCGTGACACTATCCGAAATCCTAGGCGGCGGCTGGTCGAAGATGGCAACATGCAATGGCACCATTACCCAGTTGAAGATCTCGTAGATGAATTCTTTGGCTTTATCCTCCCAAAGCTTCAAGTGGTAGACATGAATAGGCTCTGTATTAGATGGAGCCCAGCTCCAGTTCATTAGTGGGAATGGTGTCATGAAGCAGATGGAATCCATGATGTAAGCAGACATAAAGAACAAAGTTGCCTTCTTACTTTCCCTCTGTGCTCGATATTCGGTAATTCGACTGGTCAGATTGTCAGACAACAGTTTGGCCCAATCGAATGAGAAACCCTCAACAACTGTATGAATGAGCGGTACCCATGGGAGAAGAAAATGGGTAGTGTCCTCCTTCCCATACAACTTGCAGGCCATCATCGCTATGTACTTGAATTGTGGCTCCAAGGAAGAGATTGAATAGATCCTGTGAGTGTCATCCCTGAATTTCGCGGGGTGTGAGACCCAATCTTTGAATAGACCGGATAACTTTTTGCATACTGCTCGCACTCCTTCTTCTTGAAACCTTCTAGAAATTCGGCATTGTGAGTAAGGTTCGGTGTGGGTGACAATTTATACATTGCCTGCAAATGTTCCGGCCTAAAAGTCCCAATCGTTACCTTATGTTCGCTGATAATCATCCTGGTCAGGATGTCCACATGGTCTAACGCCCACCTGATCATATCATAATAGGGAAGAAGCTGGGGCCTCGTTGCTATTTTGTGCATCTCTGCTTGAGCGACGATTTTGTATTTGGTTGATAAGTCATCCTTCTCGTTGTTGCTAGAATCATTTGAACAATTTACCAACTCAGATTGCAAAATGTTGGAAACGTATGACCATGTCTTGACAGAATTAATACTTCGGGGTGAGGTATCAGAAACAACGTCTGAAACCTGACCTTAACTCTCGGCAACTCCCTTTGGTTCTTTTCGTGGAGCCATGATAGAGACACCTACAACTAGACCTCCTCTCGAAAAAATTGAAAAACACAAACAATAGTTATCCTGGTGAAATGGCTATGCGCGCAAATAGGAATGAAAACTGAAATAATGAAGAAAAAACTCTCTATCTTGGTCATTTAAGCCCATGGGTGTCCTTGCCAACAGAACGGTCAAATTTATTAATAGAAAGATTTAGAAGCAAAAACGAGATCTTACTATTTGTCACCTCACTGCAATTCAAATAAATGTCATAAATGCTTAACGAGTCGTAACATTGAAAAACACAGGATCATTTAAGACTTCATTCGTAAACCGTGTGTGTTAAAGTTTGTTTAAGGCGCTAATTAATCTGGTTTAGTTATTTCAATTTAGTGCACTTAGTTGCTAATCCCCTTTTCGACGCTCACCACATCGGGTGTTTTTGCTCCTAGCCACTGAACCTTAAAAACCCGAAATCACGATGGTGCAAGTTAATTGATTAGAAGTGATTTGACTTAAGCCTTTTAATTAATCCATGCTTAATTAAAGAAAATCGCGACTTTGTGGATCGTGGTTACAAAGTTTCTACCCTTTGGGGAAATAATTGTTGAGTCACAAAATCACGATAGTGACTAACTAGGGTTTAAAGTGACTTGTTCTTGATACTAACCTGGGTAACTTTAACACAACTTTGCGTTTTCGCAAGTCGGAGGCTTGACAAATGTTCAACGCGTAACTCCTGAGAGCAAGGGTAGGAGGTAATAAGAGATGATAAGCCCCACTTAGTCTTTTAGTAATGGTGCTTAAAATTAGGAAGGTTTTCCTCATTTCGCATGTCGGGATACTGCGACTTTAGTGGGTAGAAACATGAAACAAATGAAGTCCCGAAAACCAACCTTTTTGGGCTTAAGTATAACATTTCATGTATTTAGAGAAAGGCGGCTCCAACATAGGCTCCAAATAGGGGTCTCATCTCCTTGTGGGATGAGAAGGATAGGAGACCAAGTGCCTGAGAAGGGGTACATGGAGTCATCAGTTTGCTTCGGTGAAACTTCGTTTGGAAAGGGGGTGCAGAGGAAAATTTGAGATTTCGACTTTAATTCCAAAACTTTCCAAAACTCGACATGCTTCCTAAACTCGAAGGCATTCCATTTGGTAACTTTCCCTTCCTCGAGGATGAATTCAGAGCTGCTTAAGATGGTCCAATCAATCTTAGAAAAATTAACAGATACGGTAGGTTTTAGCTTGCGTAAAAAAAAAGGAAATTCCATGCTTTTAATCGGGGAGACCTGCATGAACTTGAGTTGTGGATCCAGTTTCAAAAATTCTGATTACCAGAGTGTAGTATAATTTAAGTATGACAAACTTACTGAATATCTTAGATATTGCTTCACTTCCAGCGAGCTTGTTCAGTACCCCGGTAAAGTTATTTGGTTCCCTTTATTGAATTTCCTTTCACCACTCCAAACTGTAATCTTGCATTTAAATGTTGAGATGAGGGAAATCATTTTATGAATTTCCTTTCATCATCTCTTTGGAATATATGGGGGAAATCAATTATGAATTTCCTTTCACCATCTGTCTTATACTTTACTTTTGAAAAGTGGAGTGGGGGCAATCAATTGGCATAAAAAAAAAATACCAGGGGTGATATTTGTGTATATTCATTACAGAGGCTTATCAACTTGCTTTGAGTGCTCTGGACCAACTTTCTCTTAACCTTCACAACGCCCTAGTCCGCAAGAAAATAGGGGAGAATTCATATCCAAAGGTTTCTTTTGAACAAGAATTAACCATTTGAAACCTGTTAAAAGACCTAAGAGAGTTAGGATCCGCCTACACATGGCTTTGTTCAGCAGGGGACCGAGGAGTTGTGAAGACCAGCTTACTTCCTCAGACGTTCACCAGTTTCCCAAATTGAAGCAGAACCTCTTTTCCTCTTTGGATGGTATGGGCAGGTGTCAGAGCTTAAGGAGAGAGGACCAAGGATGAAAAAGGGAAAGAAAGAATGCTATGGACCTCAAAAATTCAGATGTTATCATGCAATCTTGACTCAGGTGAATACACTATACTTTTGAGACCGCTTCTATGTTTTAAGTCATGTCAGTTTGAAATCCAAATACTTAGGCAATTCCTACCTTGACCTTACCACTTCGTTCTCCTCTAAAAGAAAAAAATTGTCACCTGTTTCGGGTGGGTCAATTTCCTGATACCTGACCGTCCCTTTCTCCTTTTTTGGTCTAGTTTGTAATTCAGAGGCCTATATGAAACAACACGAAGAGTATTAGGTCTTCAGGATTTATGGGATTCTGTGTGTCAAAATTTATGTATCTACTTCTAGGTAATCAATAGCCTGTTTTATTCGCGATGAAAGTGAACTTACCGAAAAGTTTATAAAAATAAAAAGGAAAACACAAACCGGTATATACAATGGAGATTTGGAAGTCATTTATTGCATATAGTGCTTTAAATAACGCCCGTTGATAGGGGCGCTGAGGGTTTTACTGTCCAAATTATCGAACAAAAATGAATTCTTCCCTTCAGAAGTTGAGACTTTGAACGGTCCGTACCAGATATAATCAAATTTACCATGTTTTGCCGAATCTTCCCTCCTAGCATCCCATTTCAAAACCAAATCGCCGGGGATGAAATCCTTATTTTTGGCTTTATGATCGAACAACGTTTTCATGTTTTCCTGGTATTTCTGCATCCTTGCGTCCACCTCGGTCCTGCGTTGTTGGACCTCAATCAGCTGATTTATTCTTCTTGTGATGTGGTTTGGCTGTTCTTTCTCATCTTGCCAGAGCTTCATTACAGGGAGCGACAGATTTATAGGTAATACCACATTAGTCCTGTATACCATTTGGAAAGGAGAAGTACCAATGGATTTCTTTGTACCTATCCGATTTGCCCATAAAGAGTACTTTAAGTGTACATGCCAAGATCTTTTGTTTTCTCTCAGCACCTTATTAATTATGGTAATTAAACTTTTATTTGATGATTCGGCTAACCCATTACCTTGAGGGTAATATGCTGTGGAGTGGCCCAACACGATGTTATATTTTTGGCAAAAGATGACCATTGCCATAGACTTGAATTCCTGGGCATTATCCATTAGTATCTTTTGGGGACAACCAAATCTGGATAGTATGCTCTCTTCTAGGAAATCTATCACCACCGAATCGGTCGCCTTCCTAGTCGGAATAACATCCACCCATTTGGTGAAATAATATGTGGTGGTGAGGATCCATTTGTGTTGAGCGTTGGAATGTGGGTTGATTTCGCCTATAAAATCTAAGCCCCATTGTTGAAAAGGGGCTTCGGTTTTGACAGGAACTAGAGGTAGCACTGGGAGCTTATGTTTTCCTACAAACAATTGGCAAGGGTTACAGGCTCTGACTTTGAAATTGACATGTGATAAAAGTTTAGGCCAATAATATCCTTCCCTTAGGATTTTATAAGTAGTTTCCCTCCGGGCGTGATGCCCTCCGCACACTCCTTCGTGGAATTCGTTTATGACCCCATTTGTTTCTGACTCTACCAAACAAACCATTAGGAAGCCTAAGGGGTCCTTCCAGTATAGTTGACTTTAATATATACAGTACTTCACCGCATGCAGCTTCAGTGTCCTGGCTTTAGTTGGAGACAGATCGCTAGGGCATTTTAGGGTCAGTAGGTAGGACACTATATCTTTGTACCAATCTGATAAGGCAAACTTCTCTTCGATTCTGGAGATAGCTATTTGGTCATCAGGCTCGTTTACGTCCCCATGTCCTTCGTATCCTTGCAGGTTATTTATTCCGAGTGCTTTGAAATTTGATTCCGCCAAGAGCTTAGCCAGACCATGTCCTTTTACTAGTTTCATCGGTTTTACCTCTAGGTCGAACTCTTGAATTTTAGCGTGCCACTGACCCCTCTTTCCATCATTGTTAGGTTGAACCAATATATCCTTCACAGAACTGGTGGGAACGTATGCGATTACCTTGGAGTGTAGCACATAAGTTCTAAAAGCCTTCAAAGCCTTAACCATAACATACGCTTGTTTTTCTATTATATCATATCTCAGTTCATCATCTCTAAGACTTTTACTAAAAAAGGCTATTGGTTGATCGAAACCCTCTTCTATTGGTTGCTCGAAACCCTCTTCATTCTTCTGGAGAAGTACTTCCGCCACTGTGTGTTCGGAGCCGAACGAGAAAATCAAGAAATCCTTTAGGTAATCAGGGCTTTCCAGTGCGGGTGCGTCACTGATAAATTTCTTGATGCGTGCAAACGACGCTTTAGCCTCTGCCATCCATTTCACTTCGCTGTTCTTCTTTAGCATATCTGTGATCAATTTCATGATTTCAGCAAAGTTTGGGATACATCTTCTCAAAACCTTTATTTTTCCTAAAAATGACTGAATTTCTTTTATATTTCTAGGAATATTTATGGTGTCTATAGCTTCTACCCTTTTAGGGTTGATTTTAATTTTGTCTCGAGACACAATGTGGCCCAAGAGTTTACCTTATTGCATCGCGAAGTGAGACTTCTTGGGGTTTAAAGACAAACCAAATTTTCAACATTTTTTAAATGTTTCCTTTAGGTGTAACAGATGGTCTTCGTCGGATTTAGAGAAGACAGTCAGGTCATCGAGGTAGATAACCACAAATTTATCTCTTTCACCGATGAAGGTGATATCCATAGTGCCCTAGAAGGTAGCACCTGCATTCATCAGACCAAAAGGAATTTTGTCATACATAAATGTGCCCCAAGGGGTGGTGAAAGCTATTTTTTCTTTATCATGCTCGTTGATAGCAATTTGATTGTAACTGGAAAACCCATCAATCATCGACATCCTATTTGGCACGACTACTTTTTCCAAAACATGATCCATTTTGGGTAGAGGATAGTTATCTTTGAGAGAGGATTTGTTTAAATTTCTAAAGTCTATGCATAGTCTAATCTCCCCACTTTTCTTCCTAACCGGGACTAAGTTCGCCACCCAGTCAGAGTACCTGAGAGGTACAATTATTTTTGCGTCTAACAACGTTTTCACTTCTCTTTCGACCACAAGAAGGAAAATGGGGTTGATTTGTCTGATCTTCTATCTGAAGGGTTTAACACCAGGTTTCAAAGGTATCTTGTGCTCGATCGCAGAGGTATCATAGGTTCTGAGCTCATCGTAAGACCATGCAAAGATATCTTTATACCACCTGAGTAAGTCCTTATACTTGCTTTTTATCTCAGGAGGAAGATACTTTGATAACTTCACTATCCTAGGCTCTTTGGTGGTGCCCACGTCATAGTATTCGACCTCCTTTGGTTGGGGCTTCAAGGTGGACTTCAGAGGCATGTCAGTTTGATTAAACAACCTTTCCATAGGTATCGGGCCCTTAGGGATTTGATTACTTTTTAACACTAGCAGGCGACGATTTGCAATTTTTTCTTGGAACTCTTGAGGTTCCTCCCCTTCCTGCATAATCCAGGTATGATCGTTTTGTGTAATATACCAGATATAAAAAGTATGCAGAACAAAAATAAAATTCTAGAAATGGCAGAATAACAACAATATAACCAGCATAATCTCCACAATAACACATAAATGATATAAGAACAACAACATAAATAACACTTTGATTCAGAAAGCAATGTTCACGGGCCTCTTCGAGGGGGAAACCTCCAGTCGAGCAATGCTCTGTTACAATAATCTCCAAGCTAGGTTTTTCATACCCTCGACCCTTATTTATACTAAATATGTCTATCAAGAGAAGCACCTAGAGGAAGTTCCTTCTAGAAGCAGAAGATTCTATTAGGTCTTCTTACATCCACCTTATTATATTTTATTGAAATGGCTTATTAATATTAACCTTTATTACATCTGTATATATTGCTCTACCTATGTGTGGGTTAGGACCCCAACATGTCTGCCCCCTTAAAAACAGCCTTGTCCTCAAGGCTTGAGATGTGGAAACTGCTGCATAATGGTAGCTGGTTCCCAAGTGGCATCTGCTGGAGTTGTATCTTTCCACTGGACTAGCACTTCCTTGATGGTTCTTTGATGCAGGCGACGCTCACGCTGGTCCAAAAATACTTCTGTATGTAGCCAAATGGATCCTTCTTCAGCTAACTCGGGAAGGTTGGTTTGAATTTGGCACCTAGTTCCAATCACCTTCTTTAAGCATGAAACATGAAAAACAAGATGTAGCTTCGAATGACTGGGCATAGCTAACTGATAAGCGACTTGTCCCACACGCTTGAGAACTGTATAAGGACCATAAAATTTGGGCACTAGCTTCTGACAATGCTCGGCCTTGAGGGAAGTTTGCTTGTATGGTTGCAGTCACAGAAACACCTGATCCCCTTTTGCAAATCGACGTTCAGAGTGACCTTGATCTTCTTGTTGCTTCATGCGATTCTGTGCCATGACCAAGTTCTCTTTGAGGGTACAGAGAATATCCTCTCAAACTGTAAGTATTTGGTCAACCGCCTGGACCTTCGAGGTACCCGATAAGTATGAGAGAACTGAAGGTGGCTTCTATTTCACTATTGGTGGAATCAGAAGCGGTTGTAGTGTGCCCGAAGATTTGAATATTTCTCCCTTGTTGCATTGACACACATCACATTCAGCGACAAAATTACAGATGTCCTGTTTCATACCATCCCAGAAAAAATAATGTTTGACCCTGTCATAGGTTTTGGTGAACCTAGAGTGCCCCGCTGTGGGTGTAGCATGAAGCTCAGAAAGTACCGTGGATTTAAGGTTTGATTGTTTACTTAAATACAAATGGCCTTTGTATCAAAGCTCATCCTGGAGCGAAGAGTACCTTGGGGGAGCTAGAGCATTGG
>ML795788.1:57357-142164 GCA_009831015.1 Picea engelmannii
GTTCAGAATGGAATATTGCAAACCAATTATCACTCCCATGCAAACCAGTTGTAAGTTGAGAAAACATGATGATTCGAAGTCTATAGATCAGAGGCAATACAGGTCAATGATTGGAAGCCTACTATATGTGACAACATCCAGACCAGATGTAATGCAAGCAGTTGGAGAGGTGTCACGATTTCAAGTAGCACCAAAGGAATCACATGTATTAGCAGTAAAGAGGATCTTCAGATATCTGAAAGGAACATAAGAGTTTGGATTATGGTATCCAAAAGGAAAAGATCTATCAATTATTGCCTACACAGATGCAGATTGGGCAGGTTGTATTGATGACCGACGAAGCACCGGTGAAGCAACATTCTACTTAGGTGAGTGTTTGGTATCATGGCTAAGCAAGAAACAATCATCAGTATCTCTATCTACAGCCGAGGCAGAGTATATTGCAACAACAACATGTTGTACATGGGTTCTTTGGATGAAACAAACTTTGACATATATACAGGTTGAGTATGATGAGCCCATTCCAATATATTGTGACAATACAAGTGCCATCAATTTCTCAAAAAACCCGGTGATGCACTCCAAGACGAAGCATATTCCAATCAAGTATCACTTTCTACAGGAACAGGTTGCAGAAAATAACATCATAGTTGAGTATGTGGGAACAAAAGAACAAGTGGCAGACATCTTTACAAAACTACTTACACGGGAAGCCTTTGAATATCTTCACCAAAGACTTGGAGTTATTTCTACTCCAAAATGAATGCTTTTTGAATTCTTTTTGAATGCTTATCTTATATGTATTAGATGTACACGAGGAAGCACCATAAGAGGAAATTTCAGTCAGGGGGAGTAGCCCCATATGGAAAGATACCTTTTCCATTGATGATAAAGGGGGAGAGATTTATTAGGTGTAGAGGACAGAGGTATGGTTCCATGGGGAGCAGATTTATCAGATGTAGAGGACAGAGGAAGATTTACCAGATGCAGAGGACAGAGGAAGATTTACCATATGCAGAGGACAGAGGCATGGTTCCAGGGGGATCATGAGTGATATGATTTCAGTATTGCATCAAAGTGTTTCCATAAATGCCAAAGGTGGATATTGTTGATTAAGGTTGGTTTTCATTGATGTCAACCCTTGAAGAAAGCCCCGTACCACAAAGTTTTGGGTAATGGACCCAATATTGTTTGATGTAAATATGACTCATTATTGTTTGATGTAAAGGTTTAGTCTTTGATGAAAAAGAGGTAAAATCCCCGAAGCTCTGATGCCCCAAGTGAATATATGCCATAGATCGCTGGGAGGAGTACGTGACCATTATATTTTTACAAGGACAGATCTGGGCCATTGGATTAGGCACAGATCAGGAGGGGAGGCACAATGGAAAATATCAGATCCCAGTCATTAGATCTGCGCAGGAGTGAGCGTGAGCTGTAGATATCATGGCAGTTCGGAGGTTCGACACTCTAGGAGAAGCAAGTCCTTAAGATATCAGGAACAAAATCTCGCAAAGTCCTGAACTCCAAAGAAAATCATGGTCGTTTCTTGTCTGGGATGTGTTTCTATAGATTAGAAATTATTTGGCATTCAGGGGTTTTAGTTATGACGTCACTGGGAAGAAGAGTTCCCCGAAGTACTGAAGTCCAGAACCAATCTAGACCATTCATGTTTGGAGACACATGTCCAAAGATTATCAAGGGCTCAGAATCCAGACATTCACCAATTCAGAGGTGGGGTGGTGTTCAACAATGAAAAATTCTCAGGCCCGAAGTTCCAAAGTTTCGGAGCTCCAAAGTTCCGAAGCTCCGGGGAACACTTGTTCGGAAGTTCGGCGTTCAGAAGATTTGTAATGTGCTGACGTGAAATCCTCCGAAGTCTGGAGTTCCTAATTCACAAAGCGTTGGAGTGACATGGCCCGATGACTTCGCCTAGGGTGACGTGAACACACTTGATTCTTGCGAGGTGTCATCATATTCCATGATTTTTGAAGACCATTCGCGCTAGTTATAACTTGAGACATGTCACCCATAGAATGGGCCACGTGTCATCTCCGTATTTTTCACCACGTAGCACCCCCCTAGTGTGTGGTTGCTGACGAGACTCCAAGATTTTGCCATTTCGGCATTCAGAGGAAACATGGTATGATAAAGGTAGAACCCCCGAAGACCGAAGGTCTAGAACCCTGAAGCTCCAAAGAAGGGTTTGTTCGGAAGTTTGCCAGTTCAACATTCGGGGAAAATGAAGTGTGATGAAGGTGAAACCTCTGAATCTCGAAGTTCCAAAGCTACGGATAGGCGCATATCATCTCATCCCTTGGTCATAGCTCTGGTCATATGAGACTTTGATCGAAATGAAATGGGGCTAGAGCCTAAATTGTTGTTTTCGAAGACAGAAAGGGGGCTATTGGCCGGATTTTTTTTGTGTTGAAGAGAGAAAAGTGCTAAAGAGTGTTTAAGCCTACCGTTTCGATTCATGGTCATGTGGATCATGGTTTGAAGCAGGTGCCTATGCAGAATTTGATTTATGTATCAACTAAGGGCAATGAAAGTGGTTTTTCGGCGAACCCCAACTTTCAACTCAGATATCTGATTGGGGAAATAATGTAGCCATTGGAAGGATGATTCAGAGGAGACTAGCCTGGAATTATTTTAATTTGGATAACTATGATCTATTTCTTCATAAATTAAACAGAAAAGGTAATTATAATTTTAATTGACAATTTTCTATGATATGTATAATTCTAACAAGATGGATTCTTGCAGGTTTGTGAGGATTAGAGGTATAATCAAATCAATTCAAGAACATGATCATATATTATAGTCATGGAAGCATGACAAAGCTTACAGAAGTTGGATGAGGTACTACAAAAGAAAGAGTCCTCACATAGGATATGCATCTAGGAGGTTAAAAATTTCATTGAAGGGCATATAAGGAAAAACATAAGGCTCCATAGCCTTGAAGGTAGAAATATGTAGGAAACTGCAAAGATTAAGTGTGAAAGAAATCTACTTTTGATATCAGAGTCCACAGTGGAAGAAGGATGCCAATGCATATAATTACGAATGCCCTCTCACTTAAAAAATGCCACAGAGTGAAATGGACTTCCATTTGGAAATGGTATTAAGTGTGAAAGGTGTGGTTTCACAGGGAAATATTAATGAAGTAACCTAATGAAGAACTAGGAGTAACATTTATTTGATTCAATAATGTTGTAGTAGAATGATGGAATGTTTTGAGCTACTTCATTCCAGGGTGCTGGAATGTCTCATAAAGGTAAATTTTGGCATCAATACCCAAGGGGAGATGTTGCAATTTGAGTACAATGTTTGGATTGTAGAATGACGAAGTGGAACTTGGATGGAAAGTGTTCAGACGAGGGAACAATAGTGAAGATGAACAAAATTGGAGCATGCAAGGCAACAAGGATCTCAAGGAATTCAAGGACAACTAACTACAACATAAATAGATAAATGAACAAGTGATTTGAAACAAAAATGCACTAGAATGCATGAGACATACAATGAAGTTAAATTACATAGGTATTAGTAGGCATGCTAACAGTAAATGCTTGGTGCATATGAATGTGTAATTGCACATGCTTGGATATGCATATAACATGCTTGTGAACTTAGAATAGTCTATTATTATGAAATAATGATAGAGTATAACTAATCATGGATTATGTATTCAAGAAAAAATATATAGTAGGGTTAAATATGTGGATGTTGTTGTTGCTTATGATTTCCATCTAGGTGAAGACCCATGAGGGTGGAAGGAATGGTGATCGAAATGATGAAGGAGGAAGTTTGTGAGCTCTACAAATATCAGTTGGTCAGATAGAAACAATTAGGTTGATAACAACCAGACATGTATGCATCTAGTTTTCTATTGATGCATACATGTTGAAGGGGATTGAGGTAAGAATTACCTCAATTAGTTTTCAATATTTAAATTGATATGTAATGGACAAAGGCATAGAGTATGTAAGTGTTGTTGATGCTACAATGCATTTAGATAAAATGTTGGTTGCATATTATATTATGATTGGTTATGGGATCATAATGGGTTAATTTAGGAGACATACTCCTTCTATAACAGTGAATATCCATAGAGATAGTCATCTGTGAGACCATAATATGGTTGGATATGGAAGGGCTATAACGCTATGTGAGTTCTCAATGGTATCTACTGTATATTTGATGTTTTGACTACAACCTTTTTGCCGACACTGAAGAGAACTTAAGAATTGTATTCTTAGTGTTGTGTTTGGGTTGAAAGGAAGGTATCCAAATAGTCAGGCAAACAGTAGGAAGTTCATAGATGGTGTGTTGAGGCATTGACCAGACCTTCCAACTCACCTTGGTGAATGCATGACATAGTTATGTGGTATTATGTAGCCAATGCATGGATGCATTGGATATATGTGGCCATGGGTATTGGCACATTGAATGCTATTTTGTTTAGTAATAAATTGTTGCTTTATGAAAATACCATGGTACTAAAAGTACGTAATGATGGATATATGCATTATATTTAATATGAATACTAGCTGAAGGTGATTGGATTGTTGTTGTTACAATTTCAAGATCAGTTTTGGAGCTATTAAAAATGTTACAAGTACATGAATCATTTAATGCATTTTGGTGAATGCACATGAATATATTTATATAACATGGAAATGATTATGCTAACAAATGAAATGATGTGAGTATTGCTAACTCATGAAGTTGAAAACACTTCAGGAATTGTTAGATATTACAACAATAAAGTTGCAGGTTAAAATAGATACATAATGAGAAATTACAAAAAAGATTTATTGGGGGAGACAAAGTGATATTTCTGGAAAGTAGTGGCTAATAATACATGTGTATGTAATGATGATATCATTCCAATTGATAGTTGGATCGATGGAAGTAAATGAATTGTAGTAGAAAACAATTATGAGATCACTTGTTTCCATGAATATATATATATATATATATATATATATATATATATATATATATATATATATATATATATATATATATATATATATATATATATTGTACCTGAGATATTGCCAATTTGTTTGGCTGAGGAATGTTGAAATTGCAGGAAGAAAAGGTCTTGAATATGGAAGGGATGTAATCCCATAAGGAATACTGATATCTACAGTTGCAAATCCAAACATTATGAGTAGAAAGCTCATGCTTGGGAAATTTTGTTTTCCTGTATAAAACATATTTGACATTTGTGATTGAAATTATTATAACAATATCTCATGATGACTGTATTTTTATAATATAGATGAAATGTTGGATTTGAAGTTGGAAGCTCATGAAAAATAACACCAGAAGGAAATAGAGATCAATGATGGAGGCATGGAATGAAGAAAGTCCAGTGGACTTGTTGCAGCTAGAGTTTTTGAAGCCACGACTCTGAAACTTCCTGGMCGAGTGCATTGGAGCCCTGGAGAGAAGTGGAACAAACTRAGTGACTGCATGGCAGAGAAAGGGGTTCATTTCTTTGGGTCGTGTAGGGATGCGAGGGAAGGAGAGCTTGCTGGTTGGAGCTGCTGCTAGAAATATAAATTCTGAAGATCATTATACATGTAGTTGTGACTTAGGATGGTGAKCCGGTAAAGTTGAAAAGGGGCCAAAGTGCCTAGGAAATGTAATACTTCATATACATTAATAAAAATACACCGCTTGATGCAAGATAGACAGGGACAAAAGAGATAGGGGGCTATGATTCCACGAGAGAGGGGGTTTGAGGGGATAAGTCTTATTATTATTATTATTTTTATTTACCATAATTGATTTTATGGAGAAAAGTGGTTACATGGGCTTCTTGGGGAAGGCCATGTGGTTCTTGGTTCTTGTGATTGTATAAACATCCATTGGGGGATATTTTGGTGCAATTCTTCTCCCTGGTTCTTCTTCTTCTTCCTCTTCCTTCACTTGGGATGAATTCGAGTGCTCTTGGTCTGAGCATGGATACAAATGGTTGCATGAGGTTGGATCTGGGTGAAGTTTGGGGGTCGTTCTTCCCTTTTGTTCATATTCTTCCCCTAGTTCATTTTCTTCCCTTGTTCCCTTGTTATTCTTTCATCTTCACTCACTATTTCTAGTTCGTATACTCTTGGGATGAGCATGGAAATGAATGGAAGGAAGAGGATATCCATTGATGAATGGTTGTAATAATTACTGATCATTCTAGAAGGAAATGTATTCCTGTGTGCATGAGATTGATGGATGTTCAAATAGAACTGTCCAAAACTGTGAGTCCTGAGAGTCCCACTAGGGAGATTCTTAACCAGAAGCACTGGAGACTTGGAAGGAGATGGATAACTTGAGGGATTGTGTGGCAGAGAAGGGGTCCATTCTCTTGGGGTTATGTAGGATGGGTAGATAAGAGCTAGTGTACTTTGGATTTTTTTGAGTGTTGAAAGGCTTATGATAGCTTGAGACTTGAGCGATGAGAGGCATGTTAGTTATAAGATTGATGGAAGTTTGGATAGAACTGTCCACAACTGAGAATCCCTGGAGTTTCCGGTAAGGATATTTCCTGAACAGTAGCACTGGAGCCCTTGAGAGAAATGGGACAGTTTGAGGGACTACATGGAAAAGAAGAGTGTCCATTTCTTTGGGTTGTGTAGGTTGAGGGGGAAAGAGAGCTGGAAATTAGGATTTTCTATGTGGTTGGGAAAACTGAGAGCTAGTTAGCCAACTGTTGCGTATTTTAGATCTGGCCCATGACCCGTCCTTGTGGATTCATATCCTTGTCTTGGGGGTGACCTGGTATTGAGAGGAAGTGAACAACATTGTCTATGGCTGGGAGGAACGTCCTTGGACTGCAACCAGTTGGTGAATGTTTAATTGAAATATAAGTGCTCTCTGTGTTTTCTGTATAATGTTATTCTACTGTGTATTTAGTTATCTCTAAGATATGTATTTTAATGTGCTTATTTGCTGGTTATTTGTTGTGCATGGCACGTTGTTTACTTCTTATTCTGTAGCATGGATCTTGATTAATGCATGTGTTTATTTCATGCTTGTTTTATGATTAAATGTTGCTACAATTCGAGATCCGTTATGAGAACCGAGTCTTGGGAATGCAGTGTGCCCTGCCTGTTAGTGGCTGGGTGTGTTCCAGCTTGTTTAAGTGGCATAGCCCGGGCCTGTGGGTGTCCGGGTAAGTTTTATCTTTCTCCTCACCGACACTATATCCTATATTGACAAGATTTACATTTTTCCTCACTGACACTCTCTTGTATCAACAAGATTTTTCTTTCTTTCTTGTCGACGTTTCTACCTCAAAATTTATATTCATCGGTGAAATTTATCTTTCTTTCTTGCTAATTTTTTGTTGGTGAAAATATTTCCTTCGTTAACATACTGCTCGAAAAAAGTCTTTCCTTTTCCAAGATATCACTCGGTGAAAGTTTTTCCATTGTTGACATATCGCTCAATGAAAGTATTTCCTTCACCAACATATCGCTCAACGAAATCCTTTACTTTTCCAACATATCACTCGGTAAATTTCTTTCCTTCATCGAAATATCACTTGACGAAAGTATTTTCTTTGTTTTGATATTTATAAGTGAAAGTTTTTTCTTCCTTGACATATTGTTGTATCGGTCACAAAAATGTTTTTTCATCGACACTCTTGTATCGTCCACAAAATATTTCTTCGCCAAAACTCTTTGTATCGGCTAGAAAATGTTTTAGACACTTAGTCAATTTTCCAAAACACAAAAACATGAACTCTCCACTATCACAATTGTTGGAGAAACACCCAACTCGACCCTCTGAGAAAAATTCAACCCCTCCAATGTCAAGTTGACCCCCACAATAGGTAGCTCCATAGACCAAATGATATTTGAGGGGTTTTGACCCCAATTTCTTATTATGGGAGAATTTGATTCCCATCCAATGCCACACAAATAATAACTTGTTTTTATGTAGTGGGCCCTTGGAGGCACGATGATGCAAACTTAAGCTCTATTACCAATTGTAAATAATTTGTCTTGCTAAAAATAGATTTAAATTCCTTAACAAAATAAAAATTTAACACAGGGTAGTAGTCCCATAATAATCATGTATCTAACAACATATTCAAAATTTGTGAATGCAATTAATCAATAAAACACAACATTCAAAGACAAATATTACACAACAAAATTAAACATAGAAATATAATATAAACATATCTTTTTAATGGATGAATCTATTCACTGTGTATGAAGGACATTCCTCCCATCCATAGGCATTGTCGTTCATTTTCTCTCAACAAAAAGTCACCCCTGAGTTGAGGCTATGAGTCCACAAGGAGGTTTGGATCTCTCGTCCATTTCACACATTCTCAACAACCCAATTCTTAGGTTTCTACTCCAACAATAATTCCAATCCACCAAATCTCTTTCTCCTCAACCCACACAACCCAAGGAATGGGATCCCCCTTCTATACCACGTAGTCCCTCAACTTTCCCACTTCCCTCCAAGGATCTTGTGCACACGGTTGGCCAAAAAATCGCTTTGTTGGGAACTCCAAGAATTATCAATTGTTCCAGGAGTGTTGAAAACAACTTTCTTAGGGCTCTTGAGGAATTTCCTCAACAAGAAATATCCCTTACATGCAAACAACCCTCATTACAAGAATATAGCCTTCTGTCTTACATAAAAATCGTGCCAATAAGTTATCTTTCCATGCCTAGCATGGATGGTGCTCTTTCCCAATACCCAACTCCCCTCTTGTTGCTAAAAAACATGTAAACGTTGTCCCAAAAAGACACTTCAATTTCCTTTTCTTCTCGTGCAAGATTGAGTCTCACATTTTCGAAAAAGTGGTTGTACTTGGCCCATGTTTCCATAAAATAGTGAGAAGAATTTTCCCACCTACCACTCTTACATGTATTTAATGCTTCCTTTGATAATTCTAAGGAGATAACTATTAATTTGAGATGGCTTCGGTTAATAGAAATAGGGGAACCCCTTGGACCCTCACTTTAGCCCCCTCTCTTATGGAATCACAACCCCTCGTTGTTACAATCCCTCTCGTATTGCAGCCAATGATTTACTTTGCATTAATGATTTTAATGTACAATTTATATAGCTTGTCCATTGGCTACATTAATCCATACAATATCTTTGACCCCGAACATATAGACTCACCAACCTAAATCACATTTGTAAAATTACATTATAATTTGTAGGGATTAAAATTGGGGATGTGACACCTTATTACTAGATAACACAATAAATTTTTGTTTCAATCATGTTCAAATGATTGGTGCACTTTGAATGAAATGGAAAACTACAAGGTGATGTAGCTTGTAAATGCATTGACATTCAGTGCATGAAAATAAATAAGGCCATACCAACAATAATGTTTCAAAAAAAATGTGAATTGAAAAATGGAATTTGGAAAAATAAAATGGTGAAATTGTAAATTAATTTGTAACAAAGAACTTACCTAATATTGTCTCTATCATCGAGGAAATCTTGTTGTATAAATTAAAAAAAATCAAAATCAATAGGTTTTGAAAAAATCCAAAATGAATTGGAATATGTTGTAAAAGAGGACCAACAAAATCCAACAATTTGGTAGTAAAGGACAATGAGTTACTTATAGGGGGGTTATTAAAACCAGTTCTTGAATGTGTGTAAAACATTATAGGATAGTAAAAATTAAATTTTAGTCTGTATTTTTTTATTTTATTTTACTGTAATAAGGTGCACCTAGTACCTTGATGCTCTAGTGCATTTATAGGAATGGGGTGCACTGTTGTTAGGTTCCTAACCTTCCTAACCCCTCAAGTAAATATAATAATATGTTTTCTATATAATAAAGCCCAACATTAGTAAATAATTCCTATGTCATGATGTGAACATGTCTAATGTAATAAGACTTAATATAATATTCTTCTTCTAGAAATATCTTCCTCTAGAATGTTCTCTAGAAGATGGACATAGTATAAATAGGAGTAGAAGGCATGTAAGAGTTTTTTCTTGATAAATGTTTTGTAGTTGAGCTCTTATGTACTAGAGGTTTCCCCCTCAAATAGGAAAGTGAACATTTCTATCATTACAATAAAGGTATCATTTCTGGAATCAATTGTGTCATTGTGCTCTATATTTTTCTCTTTCTGCTGGTAGTTGTGATAACAATTATATTTCTAATATGCATAATACATCTGGTACCTTACAAGTGGTATCAAAGGACTTTCCTCTTCATAATTTTAGACATGTTTTTTTTAGGATAGAGATGTGTACTGCCCACATCTTTAAATAACATTGATATGCCATTTAGCAGGTAAAACTGTAGTTGGGGAGGACTACACACATGAAATACAATCGGTTTCATGGGTGACTCAAAACACACTATTTCACCTTGTTGGAAACCTCTATAACCCTTGTTGGCACCCCTTCAATTAGTACCACATTAGAAAATACCTATAAACGACCATTCACAACCATGTACCCTCGGGTATATTGGGAGTCCCATAGGTCTCCTGAAACCAACTATAGATCAACTTATTAGTTGTCTGACTGTTATAGTGGCAACGAGAATAGCACTCAGGAAGACTACTCCCACGTATCTGGGTAATTGGGTAGTATGGCTAAGGGTACAATCAAGCCTCCTTAGTTGGTTCCATGAGATATTGGGTTGAGTTCTATTATTGGACCCTACTGGTATATCAAATAGATACAGAACAGGGAAAACCCTTGTCCATAGGAACCCTAAAAACCCTAACCCTTGCTATTGAACCAACACTGCAAAAATATAGAGGGGAAATTATGCAACACAACCCTACATCCTACATCCAGGTTGTGAAATTACTACACAATTTTAACTACTAAAAATTTAGCCATTTGATCACTATAGTATTATTCAGAACATATTATAACTATGCAGGAGTAAACAAGAAAGTATAATGTTCCCGCCGTCACCCTTATTTGAGACCTATCCCACTAGATTCCTCTTTTTTCCCTGATTTCCATGATACCCATCACTTATAAGCCCTTTTCTCTGTTTTCCACGCACCCTCCCCAACACCCTTATTTGGAACCTATTCCACTGGATTCCTCTGTTCTCCTCGCTCGTAGTGGTACCCATCACTTATAATCCCTTTTTTATGTGGTCCCACCCACCCTCCCCAACACATTTATTTGGGACCTATTCCATTGGATTCATCTTTTCGCACTAATCATGGTGGTACCCCTCACCCATAACCCTTTTTTATGCGGACCCACCTACCCACTTCTTACCCGTTTACCTCCAAAATGGCCCTTACCTACAACCAAGCACTTGATGACACCATTAGTGCCTTGCAAAACGAAAACAACGAAAACAATATTGACATCTAGCACATGAATTATGACATTACTTCCCTCAAATCCAAAGTTGACAACCTCACTACCCAATTTGACTCCCTCTCCACCGATGTGAACAACAACTTCGCACAACTAAAACAATGGATGGAACCATTCCAAGGCCCTACCCCCCCTGACCAACCTTCACACCCTAAAGGTGCTAAGTCCTCCCACATCATGGCCTTTTAATCCAACCCCCTTCATCGTGAACTATGTCTTCCCAAAGTTGACGTGAATAAATTTGATGGCTCAGATCTCATGGGATGGGTCACTCAAATGGAACATTATTTCTCCTTGCATGGAATTACTGATGTTTTGTCCAAACTTCATATCAGTGTCCTTTATTTGGATTATTAACTATGGAAATGGTGGTAATGATGTAAAAATTCATGTCGAGGGTATATTGTTTGGACCTAGTTTGTTGCAGACCTTTATGGGGACATCCATCATCTGGGCCATTTGACCAAGCTAAAATATTATGGTACAATGGAAGGATATATAAAATATTTTGAGAAACTAGCTTTCTAAATGGACGAAACATATGGCACCTTCTGCCAGGAATGTTTTATCAGTGGCATGAAGGATGACATCTGATTCCATGTACTAATGGCTCACCCCATACTTGGCTCGAAGCTACTCAATGCACCAAGGAAGCATACTAGGTAGTCTCTTCCCTAAACATAAAACCATTCTTTGTTCCTCTCCCTCGACCGAAAAATCCATACCCTCCTTCCACTCCTATAAATATCCACACATTAACTAGAGGAGAAATGGTTGAATGCCAACTTAAGAGTATTTTCTATAACTGTGATGACAAATATTTTACGGGGCACAAGTGTAAGGAAAAAATATTTTTATGGCCATTTGTGAGGATGTTTCTGAAGAGGATTCCAATGTTCCTGATTTTGAAGACCTACCCCAAGAATATGATCATACACAACCCTTTAATCCACCAAAAGTTGAGTTTCTTATCTCAATGAATTCCCTCACTGATATCCCTGCTCCATAAAACGTTAATTTAATTGGTTACGTTAAGCATCAGAAATTTATTATCCTAGTTGAAAGTGGAAACACCCATAATTTTTTTCATCGTTGCATTGTTTGACATACCATGTGCTATATCCATGCAGTCAAAAATTTTCAAATCATGATTGCTAATGGTGGTTCCATGAAATGTGGGGGGCATTGTGAAAATATGTGCTTGCAAATTCGCCATTTCCACCTAAAATATCATATGTTTTCTATTGATTTGGGTGGTTATGATATTGTGCTCAGTGTTGAATGGTTATGCACACTGGGCCCCATCACCATGGATTTAAAGTAATTAACCATGAAATTCCAACATGATGGAAAATAATATCAGTTACAAGGCATCACGACAAGCTCCCCATAGATCATCGGTTCCTATTGAATGGAAAATATATTAAAAAAAGGTCATTTCGACATCATTTCCCAACTCCATTCCATTCAAGTAGTTGAGAACACCTCACCTACTATTCATCCCGACATCCAAACTCTCCCCTCCAAACACCAATCTATTTTTGAAAATCCCCAAGGACTCCCCCCTTCTTAGGGTACCCATGATTGTTCAATTCCCATTGTCATTGGAGATATTCCTCCCAATGTTCACCCTTATCGTCACCCCGTTTCCCCAAATAATGAAATTGAGAAAATCATTCAGGAATTGCTAGCAACAGGTGTTATTCGTCCTAGTACCAACCATTATTCTTCTCATGTGGTTGTGGTACTCAAAAAACAAGGCACATGGAACATGTGTCTTGATTTTCAATCCCTCAACAAATTTTCTATCAAATTTAAATTCCCCATTCCTATCATTGATGACCTTTTGGATGAATTGAGTGGTGCTCAGTATTTTACCAAACTTGATCTACATTTTGGCTACCACCAGATATGTATGAAAGATGTCGATATTCCAAAAACTTCCTTTTGAATTCATGAGGGCCATTATGAGTTCTTGGTCATTCACTTCGGCTTGTGTAATGCACCTTTTGCTTTTTAAAGTCTCATGAATCATGTCTTCCATCCTTTCCTTAATCATTTTGTTTTAGTTTTCTTGATGCTATCTTAATCTATAGTAAAACTTGGCAAGCCCATCTAGCCCATGTGTACACTTAATATCTCAGCACAACTCTTTTTGAAATAACTTAAATGTTATTTTGGAAATTCTAAAGTAGAGTACATAGGCCATATTGTTGGCAAGGATAGTGTATGTGTGGATCCTAAGAAAATAGAAAATATGAAGGATTGGCCTCTCCTAAAACTCATAAAAATTTTCAAGGTTTCTTGGGTTTAACAATCTATTATTGCGTTCAGAGTTATGGAAAAATTGTAGTGCCCCTCACCACTCTCCTTAAGAATAATGCTTTCAGTTGGACTCTAGCAGTTTACCAATCCTTTCAAGACTTGAAAGAGGCTATGTGCAAGATTCCTATTTTGGAATTGCTCGACTTCATCGATACTTTTTTTCTAGAATGTGATGCTTCTGGTAAAGGTATTAGGGAAATTCTCATGTAAGATCGAAAACCTTTGTCTTTCACTAGAAAACACACATCTGACAAACACCTGGGACAAGGGACCCCCTTATTGTAACTAGCATTTATTATTATTATTAAATGCACATGTAATTTATTGTAACATTTTGTTTCAAATATCTTATTATTATTTTCTATTGTGTTGTAGATATTGGCACATATGCTAGGGATGCACCTCCCCACCATGAGGATGAGGTGATGGAGGGGGCATAGGACCAACCTCTAGTAGTACATAGACCCCACATTCCACACAAACTACATATGAGAGTTCGACTAGAGGTGGTGGATGAGCTATGATGTTTCATGACTAGTCATACAGTGGTACTGTCACCTGTTAAAGACATATTACGGTTAGATGATCTCTTTGTTAGATGGATGTGTTTGCCTCATCACATGATGATGTTGATGCAACATATTATTGGTGCCATCATCCTTATCGATACATTGAGGGGTGGTTCTCATTATCCCAGTACATCTAGCTCATCAGCAAAGCCATCCACATTCTCTATTCCACCACATGGTCCTCCTCCTCCTCCTGATCCTCCTCCACATGAGTCAAATGCAACATATACTGATCCTCTTGCTTCCCCTCCACATGTGTCTGAACTTGAATCCATGTTTGATACTCCTCCTCCTCCTCCTCCTCTTGTTTCCCCTCCACATGTGTCTGAACCTATATCCACATCTGATCCTCCTCCTCCCCCTCCTCCTTATTCCCTTCCACGTGCGTCACCATATTCTACTGATCCCCCCTCCTCCTTTGCTTATGTCACCATCCACCAATCATAGTATTTATCCTAGTCCACATGTGTAATCATCCACTAACCCCCCTCCTCCTCCTCTTCCTCCACATGTATCACAAGATATTGATGCTTTGGAAACTATTATCACATCAGGTACTATTGTGCCGCATTTTCATGATATTGATATAGAGACACTTGATAGTGCACTCTTGCCGACATTTATTTTTGAGATGGTTGTTCTTGATAGAGGCTCTACCTTTGGTAGTAGAGACACTGATGCACCTAACTAGTAGTGGTATTGATTGACATTTATATTGATTGTTTTATATTTGATTGGATATCTATATATGAATTGTTTATTACAGATTTTGTTGAGATGTATGTTTGACATGTATATTTGTATGTATATCACTCATGCATATTATGCTTTTCATATAATGTTGTGGTTTTTGTTGTTGTTTAATTATAAAATGTAATATGAGTATGCTAATGACATACATTGTTAATGTTTTCTCTGTTTTTAAGTGAACTTTGATATGTATCACTCATTTAAATTTACAGTTGCCATATAATGTTTAACTTCAATTTTATGAAAGTTTTTAATTTGGATTGTGATTGCAAAAAGTTATAACCATTAATGTCATATAATGTTTAATTGTTGTTCAATGTGAATTGTTTGTTGTCCAACAAGATACAATATGTTGATTAAAATTGTTTAGAAACAAAAATACTTAAATATGATGAGTGAAATGATTGTGATTTGAAAATTTATGTCTTTTTCATATATTGTAATAATAACATTGCAACATAATTACTCACTAATAATAATGTTGTTGATGTAATAATAATGTTATTATTATTTTTAATTTTTATTATTCAAAGATTACAAGACGAAGTTATAATATAAACGTTTACTAAAATCACAATTATTAAATTGTATTAATATTTATTTTTTCCACAAATTTTATTAATTTATATTATCCAACTATTATAATAGATGAAATTGATTCAATTAAATTTAAAATAATAAATATAGAGAATAATCATACATTTTGATCTATAAACTTTTGATGAAATGGTTTCACAATTTTTACTCTAATACAAACTTTATGAATCTTTTATTAAAAAATAATATCACCCAACATTTTATAATTAGCATTTTATGAATTAGTAAAATTGAAAAAGTTTTCTATATTTTTAGATAAGTATGTATCATTAACATTTTCCTTAATTCTAACTAAGTTCTAGAAAAAACTCTTTTAGAATTTCCATGTCCTTCCTATATTCACACTTATGTCAAGGAGAATGAAAAAATAATGATTGATATCAGTTTATATGATTACAAACTAAAGGATGGAGTAGATGAATAAGTGAAGGCCATGATAGTTGCACTAGTTAAGGTGGGGAATTCCATCAAGGTTGGTAATTTCAACACCACAAGTACTATAGATGTTTCATGAAGTTATTTTTTTGGAATTGTCCTTAGAAGTTCCATCAAAGTAAGTATATATTTATTTGAATTTTGATTTTCTCAAAAAATAAAAATTTTGAGGTTTGAATATTTTTTAATATCTTCATTTTTTGTTAAAAATATATAATTTAAAATAATTTTTTACTTTTGTACGCCACTGATTTTGCGATATCTCAATGAATGCTCAGTAATTCAAAGGTTAACAAAACATATTTTAATACATTACAACATAAATTTCCTATAATAAACAATAATTATGACAATAAAAATATATCAAAACCACATCTTATGCTTGTATGTCTATTTAATGTATTTTCAATATGGCATTTTTTAACTTTTCATATCCAACATAATTATAAAATGAATGGAAAAAAAACATGATTTTTCATTATAGATACTCACAATAAAATGACGCATCCACAATATAAATGCCCAAACAAATCATTTATAAATCAATCTTCATTGCCATCACCTTGATTATCTTCCTCGCTTGTCATTATACCATTACTGCTTTCAAAAAGATGTTTAGATCTCAGATCATGTTTCAGTATAAAGCACCAATTCCCATCCAACACATTTGGGTAAAAAAACATTTGGTTACAATGTTTTGGTATAACATAAGGTTTCTTACTTTCAACCCACATTTTTTTAGAGTTAATACATATTACCCCACTATCATGATATTCTTTACATTTCTTTGGTCAAAGGTGTTATCACATAAACTTGTCAAGGTCTTGTGAGTCCGTGGTTTCTACCTAGGTCTGTAGCTTTGCCTGTTTCTCCTCTTTTTGCAGACCCAATCATAAGTTTTTCTTCTCGGCTTGTAGTTTTTCTATTGTTTGTTTCCACCTGTTTGATAGATCTGTTTTTTTTTCATTGTTGGCTGCCTGAGAAATTTCGGCCCTAAGTTTTTCTTTTTCTCCAAGGTCGATCAGTCCATCCTTTACCTCTGTCGCTGATCTTTGCTCTCCTAAGCCCTCATCTAGTCACTCAAGTAAACTATACAGGCCACAGTCATGAAAACTAAGCGCAACACTTGAACCAATCTAATATAAAATCAAATCAAGCGAGCGAGCAAGATCAGTTTTCAACGACGAGGATTCGTCAGATGGAGCAGATCGACGACCATTGGGCGATCGGGATCATACAGTTGCACCAAGTTTAGCGTCAGACATGGGTTCGAAATTGCGAGGCCAATCCTAGTCATTGGTACTGAGAGGGACGCGTGGCGCAATATTAGCATTTTGTGGTTTCGCGAGATGGAGAGGTAAAAGGGAAGAGTCATGAGGACTCACGAAACACGAAGTTGCGAAATAATCTGGGCTGTCCATTTCAAAGAGACGTGTGTCATCCGATCTGAGGGATCACGATTTGGCGACCTGAATGGTTTGAGTATGGAGCACAACGTGAACTCAGGAAACACAAAATAACGACGCACCTGAGAGTTAGGTCCATGATCATAGCCCAGGGTCATATGGAAAGTGCGGCCTAAGAGAGGTAAGCACCTGATTGAGCGATGAGCGGCCAGAGTTTCTTGAGGAGATGATCATGGCCATCAGATTCAAGACAAATCTGACCTTTGATTCAGATGGGTCATTTCACATTTTCAGGCATCGAAATATTTGGAATCAAGGGGAGTGGAAAATCCTGAAATGTGAAATCTTGAAATTTCATATGGGAAAGCACAGGGTCGTGGACTGTGGTAGTGTGGGGCAAAGGAAATGGAGTCGTGTGAAATATCAAAGCGCCCGAGTTGGTCAAAGAGAAATCTCTACATGACCTCGAGGTGCCTTAATTGACTCGAAGGAGTCGTGAGCTCACCTGGAACATTCATGGGTGTCAAGCCTCACCCTGATCCTGATTAAAGTAGTTAATGAAAATGGAGAAGGTGGTTGAAACCTCGTTTCACCACATAAATGGAAAGCATGGAAAATCTGGTCGTGGAGGGTAGACTGTCAGCCGAAAGTTCCCTGTCATGGATTTTCTTGTGAAGCCCATACTGTGTCTGATCTTGCATCTGAAAAAAGAATGCAAGTGCAGCTTGAAAACAGAAGATGTAGACGCCAAGCCTTGAATGAAGTAACCAGAGCATGCTTCTATGGGGATCAAGTTGCTTTGAGTATATATACTCAATTCTTATATTTTTTAATGGTCGATGGTAGAGAAAAGCTCCCGATTTGTAAAGTTTTAGTGAACACTCTGGTTCTCTAGTTATGCTTTGTAATCTGAGATTTCTTGTTCAATGAAAGTCATCTTTCTTGCTCCCTCTTGCTCCCATCTGATACTGAAAGAGTTCATGATTGACTGATTCATTTGAATTATTGTAACTGCATTATGCTGAAAGTTTGATTATAGTGTTGTTATAATTCCTTTCAGTTCCTTTAAGATTTGAATTCAAGAAGACCTTGTGTTCAAGTTTTTCTTCCTTAGGCTGCTGGAAAGCCTGATGTTCAAGACATACCTCTACATTTTTTTTTCCGAAGTCTTCCTCCTACTCACCCTTACTACAACCTACTAACTGAAGTTAAACCAAGACCTCACCTTCTTATGCATATTGGTCCATTTTTATGAGTTAAGACAATATTTTCTTGAGATTGCGCCGATTTAACTTTTTTATAACCAACTTATGACATAAAATACTGAAGGGTATCGGCCTTACCTCTATAGAAATCCAGAGGTGACTTTCGGTGCTAACATTTCTGGTGCCATTTCCAGGGATGAAATTGAAGATTTTCCCCGAGATTGAATGACAAAGCTTACTAGTTCTGAAGGTGCAACATAACTTAGTACATCAAAGATTGCAACTGTGCATCTGGCAACTCCACTGTGGTGACTCCATTGATGTGAATCCACTGGAGACACCACTCTTTCAACTATGGGTTCTAGAGGAAAACACACGAGGTCTACGCCACAACTGCCTCTAGTAACACCTGAAGATGACCCAGAGAAAATTTTCAGAAAGGGAAGGGCACCTCGAGAAGGTACTTCTGCTGCTGAACCAAGTATTTCTGATGATTTTCACTGTCCTCCTTTAGAAAATCCGATAGCTGCTTCTGATTCTCCCATTATACCGTCTGTTGGAGTTTCCTGAAGTTTAAATTTTGGGAGTGTTCTTGTTGAGTTTTCCCATCCTGGTTTGGATTTGGAGGGAGAAATGTTTGTCACTCCTCTCTCCCCTAAATTTGTACCTTGGTATAGACCCCATACCTTAGAACATTTCCCCACGCCAGGTTTTATTACTCCTCCTCATATTAGAGTTACTGATTTTGTAGAAAGGGAATCCTCTTTTCCTTCAAGCCCTGTAGCCCTTTCTCCAAATCCTCTGTTGTTTCCCTTTCCTCCCAGAAGTTTAGTTCTAGTCTCCCTTGTTTGAACCCCTTCCCCTCCTAGTTATCCTCCACCTATTATCCCTATGGCAGGTGCTACTCCTCTTAGAAACAAAATGGATTCCATAGTGGCTGCAAGATATGCCCCTCTAGTCTTACCTCAATCCATGAATTCTCTCCCTACTAGATATTACCTAAAATACATGCCTAAATTGACTGGGGAAGAAGACATAACTGCTGAAGAACACCTTGTTGCCTTCTACAGTTATGCGGATAGTTTGAATATTGAAAATGAAGATGTTTGGATGAGAGTATTTGTCCAGAGCCTTGATGGTGAGTCTAGGAAATGGTTTAGAGGGTTGACCCATGGATCCATTACTGGTATTGAGGCCCTAGATGATGTTTTCTTGAGGCAATGGGGGGATAAAAAAGACTTTATGTATTATATCACATAGTTTGGGTCCCTAAAGAGAAAAGAGGGAGACTATGTCTCTGACTTCTCCAAAAGATTCAAAAAAATGTACAATAAGATCCCTGTTGAGATAAAGCCTACTGGATCCTATGCAAAATCACTTATGCTAGTGTTTTTGACCCCGATTTGTTCCTACTGTTGAGAGAAAGAAGAGCTATTTCCCTGGCTCATATGGAAGATGCAGCCCTCGAGGTAGAATCCAATGTGTTAGCAGTAAAGAGAATAAGGAATAAAGCCGAGAGAGACAGAGGAAGGGGAAGATCCGAAGCCTCAACCTCTGGTTCTTCTGCATCTCATCCTCAAGTAGATGAATTGACCAATATGGTGAAGTCCATGTCTGCAGAAATAGAGAAGATGAAATTCGAAGGGAAGCAATGTTATAAGAATGTCAAAAATGTTGATCACAGAGCCAGCTTCAGAAGACCAAACAATGCCCCACAAATACTCCCGAGAGATCCTAGAAACAAAGAGAGGGATGATCAGAAAATCCAAACACCTCTCCAAAATAACCTAGTTGTTGATGAAGAGAGGGAGGAGGAAGAGCTTGATCCTGAAATCCATTGTCTTGGAGACACTTCCCCATTTCCCCATTTGACTCAATCTACATACGAGGAATACGTCATGAGTAGTCAAATAAATGAGCTAAGTAAGGGTGAGAAGGCCAATAGTAATCCTAATAAATACACTCTCAGGTCTAAGAAGAAAGAAGGGAAGTATGACGTCCCTTATTAGCCTTCCACAATAGAGAAGCCTGCTAAAGATGCAACAAACAACAACAAAGAAAATAAATCTTAGAACCCCTCACCGATACCCAAATACCATGTCCCAGAAGTGAGAGGAATTCTGAAACCCCTTTCCTCTTTAAGCTTTGAGCACAAAATTCAAAAGATCAAAATCCCTGTGCCCCTTGCAGAGCTAGTCAAGCATGAAGATTTCAAAAAATCCCTCTCTAAGTTGTTGCAGTCTGAGCCATCTTTCCATTCCACAGACTTGGTGAATCTTCAAGATGAAAAGTTAGCGGTCATCTTAGGTCCTGTGGTAGAAGATAGAGATGATTCATCCCCTCCCTTCTATACGTCACCGGACATACATGATAAGGTGTTGCATAACTGTTTGATGGATTCAGGGGCCTCTCATAATCTAATGCCCAAAACTTTCATGGAAGAACTCATATTAGAGATCACAAAGGATTATCATGATTTATATTCCTTTGATTCGAGGAGGGTGCAATGTCTTAGAGTCATCAAAGACCTAGTCATGACCATGTTTCAGTTTCCCATTAAGAGCGTGGTCATGGATATCATGGTGGTTGATGTTCCCCCTAAGTTTGGCATGCTCTTGTTAGGATCTTGGATAAAAATACTTGGGGGAACCTTGCATATGGACCTCACATATGATACCATTCCAATGTTCAGAGGGGAGCATAGGAGACTATACAGAGAAGCTCATTTGGCCTACATTATTAGTGATGAAGTGGACCCCACCAATCATCTTATCTTTGCACTCGACATTGATTTGGGATCTAGTTTGTTACAACTCACTATTACTCCTGAAGCTCCTCTTGAAATCAGAAAGTAACCCATTTCTTTTCATGAAATACCTCCTCCAACTAATTCTGTGTGGAAAATGTTCTTCGACAGAGCCTCTTATAGAGAAGGTGTTGGTGCCAGAGTAGTTTTTGTGTCACCTTGTCAAGAGGCCATACCTTTGTCCTACAAACTAGAATTTGAAACTACCAACAATGTAGCGGAGTATGAGGCTCTTGTTTTGGGTTTAAGGGCTGCAAAGGATATGGGAATTGAAGAGATAGAAGTGTTTTGAGATGCTGAGTTGATTGTCCAGCAGATCAGATATATTTATCAGGCCAAACACCCTCAACTGAGATCATATAGAAATGAGGTGTGGGACCTAATTCACAATTTCTTCTCAGCCTTCAACATTTCATTTATTCCAAGAGAGGAAAATACTATGGCTAATTCCTTAGCCGTCTCAGCAAGCCAGTTCAGGATCCCACTTCCACCTAGCCTCATGTATGATGTTGAGATTAGATATCGGCCCTATGTACCTGAAAATATCAAGCACTAGAAGGTGTTCGGGGATGATCTTGAAATCAAAATATTTCTGGAGTCGGTTGATGAGTTCTCTACATTACATATTGATCAGGACCATGATTATGAAGGTGACCCTCCCAATGAAGCATTTTTGAACAAAATTGCTAATCACCATATTGTTCAGCTACCTAGAAACCACATTCCAAAGGGACTAGTCCTGTTAGAAATATTGTTCGATGGGAATGATGTGGCTGTAAATATTAAAGGTCCAACTGAAGATGTTGATATAGCCGAGTAAAATATTGGTAGAAAGGAGGATCCAAAGTTCGTCAAGTTATCAAGCATCCTGTCAAGGGAGAAAAGAGCTGAGTATGCTGAGTTATTAAAAGAATTTGCTGATGTGTTTTCCTGGACCTATGAAGACCTAAAAACATATGACACAACCCTCATTATGCATAAGATCCCATTGAGAGAGGAGGCCAAACCATTTAGGCAGAAATTAAGATCAATAAATCCTATGCTACTACCCATTATGGAAAGGGAGGTAAAGAAGCTGCTGGATGCCCAAATCATTGTCCATTTGAGATATTTAGAATGGGTAGCCAACCTGGTCCCAGTGAGAAAGAAGAGTGGAGAAATCAGACTCTGTGTCGATTTCAGAAATCTGAACAGGATCTCTAAGAAGGACAATTACCCACTGCCAAAGATGGAACACATATTGTAGAGGGTGACTGGTGCATCTAGGATCTCCATGATTGATGGATTTTCTAGCTATAATAAGATCTCTGTCCTGCCTGAAGATAGATAAAATACAACCTTCACCACTCCTTGGGGCACATTCATGTATGCCAAAATGCCCTTTGATTGATGAACGCAGGAGCTACCTTCCAACGAGCCATGGACATCACATTCATTGGAGAAAGAGATAAATTTGTGGTCATCTATCTGGATGACATAAAAATCTTCTCCAAATCCGATAAAGAACATTGTCAACATCTAAGAAAGGTCTTCTCGAAATGCAGAAGGTTTGGTCTCTCCCTAAATCCCAAGAAGTCTTTATTTTCTATGTAGGAAGGAAAATTGTTGGGACACATTGTATCAACCGAGGGGGTCAAGATTGATCCAGGCAAGGTGGAAGCTATTCAAGCCTTGTCACTTCCCAGGTCCAAGAAGGAGGTTCAGTCTCTCCTGGGTAAAATTATTTTTTTGAGAAGGTTTGTTTCAAATTTTGCTAAATTGGTGAGACATATCACCACCATGCTCAGGAAAGGGAATGAAGTAAAATGGACTACTGAGCCTAGAGATCTTTCAACCAAATCAAGAAGGCACTAACTGAAGCACCTGTGCTTATCAGTCCTGATTATTCCAAGGGTTTTCTGATTTTCTCTTTTGCTTCATTTGACACAGTGGTAGATTTTTTACTAAAAAAGAATGATGCAAGGTTGGAGCAGCCTATTTCCTTTTTCAGCAAAGCACTGAGGGATGCAAATATCAGATACAACATCATGGAGAAGAAGACCTATGCTTTGGTGAAATATCTCAAAGATTTAGGAGTCTATGTTTTGTATTCAAAGATCATTGCATATGTTCCCTCATCCTCAATGAAGAACATTCTCATTTAGCCTAACATAGATGGGAGAAGGAGCAAGTGTATTTCCAAAATCCTTGAATTTGACCTGGAAATAAAACCCACCAAATTATTTAAAGGTCAGGGTTTAGCCAAGCTGTTGGATGAATCTAATTGTAAATATTTGGAGGTCAACTTCATCAATGCTTTCTCAGAAAATAATCAGGCTAAATCATATGATAAAGGCACTCAAGACAACCCGCCGTTGTCAGAATGCGCTTGGTACAAATATACTATATATTTTCTGTGAATGTTGCGACCCCCTGATGGTATGGGAAAAATCAAGGCAAGAGATTTAAAGCTCAGAGCAATTAGATATTGCCTTATCGATTAGATCTTGTGTTGGAAAGATCCTCTAGGAGTACTTTTAAGATGTCTAGACCCACAAGAGGCCCAAAAGATTATATTTGATTTCCACAATAGCTTATGTGGGGGACATCATTTCTGGAAAACCACAACCTACAAAATTCTCAGGGCTGGGTACTACTGGACTACTCTATTCACTGATGTCTGTGCAAAAATCAGGGCTTGTATCAAATGTCAGAAATTCTCTGGGAAGCAACAGATCAAGTCTCTGCCATTGAACCCTGTACTAGCTTCAGGACCCTTTCAGTAGCGGGGTATATACTTTATTGGGTAAATTCATCCTCCTTCAAGTGGTCAACAGAGGTGGATCTTAACTGCAATGGTTTATTTTACCAAATGGATAGAAGCTATCCCCACAAGGAGTGCTTCTCACAAAGTGATTATTGGTTTTCTTGAAGATATTATAGAAAGGTTTGGTTGCCCAAATAGAATTGTTACTGATAATGTTGTATCCTTCAGGGCCGAACCATTGATCAAGTTTTGTGAGCAGTTCAGAATTTCATTGATTCACTCTACCCCTTACTATCCGCAAGGCAATGGATTAGCAGAGTCCTCTAACAAGAGCTTGATAAAAATCATCAAAAGACTGTTAGAGGACAACAAGAAAGCATGGGATTCAAAGCTCAAATTTTCTATGTGGGATGATAGAGTGGCAACAAAGAGGTCCCTGGGCATCTCTCCTTTCCAACTAGTATATGGGACTGAAGCGGTTTTTCCTTCTCAGCTTGCCCTGCTTGTAGAGAAATTCTTCCAAGACTACCAAGGAGAGCCTGATGACATGATCAGGAGAATTCATCAACTGGTAGAAGTACAATAGACTAGAGAGCAGGTGATGGGAAGAGCGAATGACCGTCAACAAAAGATCAAGCATGCCTTTGACAGGAAAATAATTAAAGAGGATTTCCAGCCAGGAGATCTAGTACTCAAGTGGGATGTGCCCAGACAGGACAAGGGAAAGCATGGAAAATTTGAAGCCCTTTATATCGGCCCCTTCCGAATGTCTGAAAAGTTCCCAAATAATATTTACAGGTTGCAGGATTTGGAGGGAGACAAAGTCTTTGGTGGCCCTGTAAATGGGCACTTCCTAAAAATATTTTTTGTTTAAAGCCATAGTCGGCTTCTTACCATTGTAAATATCATTCCTGTTTTATGTTTATTTTGTTTTTGATAGGAGAATCCATAGCCCAATAGATAAGGCACTAGAACTACTTGTTCTTGGAAACTCGTAGGGAGCATGCCATCCCCTGTCGAGCCAAATGTTATCACATAAACTTGTCAAGGTCTTGTGAGTCCGTGGTTTCTACCTAGGTCTGTAGATTTTCCCGTTTCTCCTCTTTTTGCAAACCCAATCATAAGTTTTTCCTCTCGGCTTATAGTTTTTTTATTGTTTGTTTCCCCCTATTTTATAGATCTGTTTTTTTTTTCATTGTTGGCTGCTTGGGAAATTTTGGCTCTAAGTTTCTCTTTTTCTCCAAGGTCGATCACTCCATCCTTTACCTCTGTCTCTGATATTTTTTCTCCTGAGCCCTCAGCCAGTCACTCAAGTAAACTATACAAGCCGCAGTCATGAACACCAAGCACAACAGTTGAAGCAGTCTGAGATAAACTCAAATCAAGCGAGCGAGCAAGATTAGTTTTCAATGGAGGGGATCTGTAAAATGGAGCGAATTGATGACCATTGAGATATAGGGATCATATAGTTGCACCAAGTTTAGCGTTGGATAGGGGCCGAAATTGCGAGGCCAATCCTAGCCTTCGGTACTAAGAGGGACGGGTGGCGCAAGATTAACATTTTGTGGTTTCGCGAGATGGAGCGGTCAAAGGCCAGAGTCATGAGGACTCGCGAAACGCGAAGTCGCAAAATAATATGGGCTATCCATTTCAGAGAGACACGCGTCATGTAATCCTAGGGATTACGATTTCGCGAACCAGAAGTTTGGAGCATGGAGCACAACGTGAACTCGCGAAATGTGAAATTGTGACGCGTTTGAGAGTTAGGTCCATGATCACAGCCCAACATCATATGGAAAGTGGGGACTAAGAGAGATAAGCGCATGATTGAGCGACGGGTGACCGAAGTTGCTTGAGGAGATGATCCATGTGGTCAGATTCAAGGAAAATCTGACCATTGATCCAGATAGGCCGTTTCACGTTTTCAAGCATGGAAATATTTAGAATCAAGGGGAGTGGAAACTCCTGAAATGAGAAATCTCAAAATTTCATATGGGGAAAGCATAGGGTCATGACCCGAGGTCGCGTGGGGAAAAGGAAATGGAACCGTGCGAAATATCAAAGCGCCCGAGTTGGTCATAGAGAAAGATTTGTGTCACCTCAAGAGGCCATAATTGAATCGAAAGAGTCGTGAGCTCACCTGGAACATTCATGGGTGTTAGGCCTTGCCTTGATCCCGATGAAAGTAGTTAATGAAAATGGAGAAGGTGGTTGAAAACTCGTTTCACCACATAAATGGAAATCATGGAAAATTTGGCAGTGGAGGGCAGACTGTCAGCCGAAAGTTCCATGTCCTGGATTTTCTTGTGAAGCCCATACTGCGTCTAATCTTGCGTCTGAAAAAAGAATGCAAGTGTATCTTTCCAGCAGAAGATGCAGACGCCAAGCTTTGAATGCAGTAACCAAAGCATGCTTCTATGGGGAGCAAGTTTCTTTGAGTATATATATTCAATTCTTATATTTTGTAATGGTCGATGGTAGAGAAAAGCTATTGATTTGTAAAGTTTTAGTGAACACTCTGGTTCTCTGGTTATGCTTTGTAATATGATATTTCTTGTTTAATGAAAGTCATATTTCTTGCTCCCTCTTGTTCCCCTCCGATAATGAAAGAGTTCATGATTGTCTGATTCATTTGAATTATTGTAACTGCATTATGATGAAAGTTTGATTATAGTGTTGTTATAATTCCTTTCAGTTCCTTTGAGATTTGAATTAAAGAAGACCTTGTGTTCAAGTTTTTCTTCCTTAGGCTGCTGGAAAGCCCGATGTTCATGACAGACCTCTACATTTTTTTTTGCCGAAGTCTTCCTCCCAATCACCCTTACTACAACCTATTGACTGAAGTTAAACCAAGACCTCACCTTCTTATGCATATCAGTCTAGTTTTATGAGTTAATAAGATATTTTTTTGAGATTTCACCCATTTGACCTTTTTATAACAAACCTGTGACATAAAATACTGATGGGTATCAGGCTTACTTCTGTAGCAATCCAGAGGTGACTTCCGGTGCTAAGAAAAGGTATCCCACCACTTGTAACAAAAAATAACACATTGAAACAATGAGAATTCCACTTGCATGATCTCTTCTATCGGGTTTTCATCACGATGGCTAGCACAAATATATTAGTCGAACTCAACCTTCAATCCACAATCTTGTATGATGTGGCCTTCATCAACACACTCAATGTGAAAATCATGTCCATATTCCCACATAGTTGGGAATAAATGCACCTATAAATATGCGAACAAAGGATGGTGTCATATGTCTAATAACCGAAGCATTAATAAAAACATAATAAGTGTTACAATTCAAATGTGAAATATTATAAATAAAATATGGTACTCAGAGATGTAACATACCAGTTTTAACCCTTATGAACTATAATGTATTATGTAATTGTGGCTTAGGATGGTGATCCGTTAAAGTCAAAAAGGGGCTAGAGTGCCTAGGAATTGTAATACTTCATATACATTAATAAAAATACACCGCTGGTTGCAGAACAGACAAGGAAAAAAGAGATAGGGGGTTATGATTCCACGAGAGAGGGGGATTGAGGGGCTAAGTCTTTTTATTATTATTTTTATTTACCATAATTGATTTTATGGTGAAAAGTGGTTACATGGGATTCTTGGGGAAGGCCATGTGGTTCTTGGTTCTTGTGATTATATAAACATCCCTTGAGGGCTCTTTTGGTGCGCTTATTCTCCCTGATTCTTCTTCTTCTTCCTTTTCCTTCACTCGGGCTGAATTCGTGTTCTCTTGGTATGAGCATGGATATAAATGAATGCATGAGGGAGGATTTGGGTGAAGTTGGGGGTCTCTCTTCCCCTGGTTCATTTTGTTCCCTTGTTCCCTTGTTCTTCTTTCCTCTTCACTCACTATTTCTAGTTCATATTCTCTTGGGATGAGCATGGAAATGAATGGCATGAAGAGGAGATACATTGATGAATGGCTATAATAATTAGTGATCTTTCCAAAAGGGAATGGATGTCTGTGTGCATGATCTTGGTGGAAGTTCAGATAGAACTGTCCACAACTATGAGTCCTAAGAGCCCCGACAAGAAGATTCTTAACCAGAAGCACTGGAGCCTTGGAAGGAGATGGACAACATGAGGGACTGTGTGGTAGAGAAGGGGGTCCATTCTCTTGGGGTTGTGCAGGATGGGTAGAAGAGAGCTAGTGTACTTTGGATTTTTGTGAGTGCTGAAAGGCCTAGGATAGCTTGGGTACTGAGAGGCCTGTTAGTTATGAGATTGATGGCAGTTTGGATAGAAATGTCCACAACTGAGAATCCTTGGAGTTTCCAGTAGGTATATTTCCTGACCAGTAGCACTTGATCCTTGGAGAGAAATGGAACAACCTCAGGGACTACATGACATAGAAAGGTGTTTATTTCTTTGGGTTGTGCAGGATGAGGGAGAAAGAGAGTTGGAAATTAGGATTTGTTGTGTTGTTGGGAAACCCAAGAGCTAGTTAGCCAATTGTTGCGTATTTTAGATTTGGCCTAGGACCCATCCTTATGGATTCATAGCCCTAGCTCAGGGGTGACCTGCTGTTGAGAGTAAATGAAAAACAATGTCTATGGTTGGGAGGAAGGTCCTTGATCTGCAACCAGTTGGTGAATGTTTACATGAAATACAAGTGCTCTCTGTATATGTTTATTCCACCATGTATTTAATTATCTCTAAGATATGTATTTGTAATGTGCTTATATGCTGGTTATTTATTGTGCATGGCACATTGTTTACTACTTTATGTTGTAGCAGGGATATTTATTTATGCATGAGGGCATTTCATGCTTGTTTTCAGATTAAATGTTGTTATAATTAGAAATCCATTCAGAGAATTGAGTCTTGGGATTGTAGGGTGCCCCACCTACGGGTGGATGGGTGAGTCACAACCTATTTAAGTGGTGTATCCTGGCCTATGGGTGGCTGGGTACATTACAGGTTGGTATCAGAGCTACAGACTGAAACACCGGGCCATAATGGGTTGGATTTGTTGGTAAGATCTTTTGGTTGAGATCGATTTAGGACTATGAAGTCATGAAGCTCAGGAGGAATGGCATTGATCCTTAGTAAAGTATTGAAGGATCGTGACCATCCCTTTCGAATTTGGGAACAATCACCACCGTGTGAGAAATTATATATTTGGACCATTGGATATGTTTGGGAGAAGACAGATCCTTTGCATTCATCGAATATGGAGAAAGTGCGGGGCCATTAAGCACCAGAGTCCTTCAGACTTCATTGCTTCAAATTTTTTTAAGTCTTTGATGAAAAGGAGGTAAAATCCCCAAAGCTCCGAAGTCCTGGATTGAATCTACATCATAGATCACTAGAAGGAGTACTTGACCATTGAATTTCTCCAAGGACAGATTTGGGCTGTTGGATCAAGCATAGATCAGGAGGTGGGTCACGGTGGAGGAGATCAGTTCCCCACTATCATATATGTGCATGGGTGAGCGTGAGCCGTAGATATCACATAAGTTTAGAGGTTTGACACTCTGGGAGAAGAGAGTCCTTAAGCTACCAGGAATAAATTCTCCTGAAGTCCCGGACTCTAGAGAAAATCATGATCGTCCATTGTCTGGGAAGCATGTCTACATATTATCAAATATTTGAAATTTGAGAGTTTTAGTCCTTATGTCACTTGGAGAAGTTTTTTGGACTGTTCGCAGTTAAGGGAAACGTGTGCACAGATTGGAATTTGTTTGGAAGTTTAACGTTCAGAGGAATTATTGGATGTAGTTGAAAACAAAAATCCTTCGAAGTCTGAAGCCCTGAAGTACCGGAGTCCCGAAACTCTGGAGAAGCATAGTTAGGAAGTTCGTCGGTTCAAGATATTTGTAATGTTATGTGGTTAATTCCCTCAAAGCCCGAATTCCTAAATCTCCAGAGAGCGACAAACCGAGAGTCTGCCAGTTAGGCATTTGAGATCTTTGAGGTGTATTGTAGAAGAAACTTCTGACGCCTCAAGTAGCCAAATTCATAGAGCACTGGAGTGAAATGGTCTTCTGACATCACCTAGGGTGACGTGGACAAAATTGTTGCTTGGCTCGTTCCATCGTATTCCATTCATTTATAAGACCGTTCGTACTAGTTATAACTTGACACGTGTCACCCGTAGAATGGGCCACGCACCATCTGCGTATTTTTCACCACGTAGCACCCCCTTGGTGCATGGTTGTTGAAGAGACTCTGGGAGTTCACCAGTTCGATGTTCAGAGTAAACATGGTATGATAAAGGTAGAACCCCCAAAGCCCGAAGCTCCGAAGAAGGGTCTATTCAGAAGTTTGCTAGTTCAACATTCAGGGAAAATGAAGTGTGATGAAGGTGAAACCTCCGAAGCCCAAAATTCCAAAGCTATGGATAGGCACATATCATCTAAGCTCTTGGTCATAGCTCAGGTCATATGAAACTTTGATCGAAATGAAATGGGGCTAGTTCCCGAATTGTTGTTTTCAAAGACAAAAATGGGGCTAGTGGTCGATTTTTTTTGTGTTGAAGAGAGAAAAGCACTAAAGCGTGTTTAAGACCGTGGTTTCAATCTGTGGTCATGTGGATCATGGTTTGAGGGAAGTTCCTATACAAAATTCGATTTCTGTATCAGCTAAGGGGGGTGAAAGTGGTTTTTCGGGGAGCCCTAACTTTTTTCTCATATATTCAATTGGGGAGAAATTACAGCCGTTGGAACGCTAATTCAGAGGAGAATGGCCCAAAATTATTCTAATTTCGATAAATGTGATCTATTTCTTCATAAATTAAACAGAAAAGGTACCTGTAAATTTAATTGACAAATTTTATATGATATGTATAATTCTAACAAGATGGATGCTTGCAGGTTTTTCAGGATTAGAGGTATAATCAGATCAATTCAAGAACAAGATCATATATCAGAGTCATGGAGGCATGACAAAGCTTACAAAATTTGGATGAGGTACTACAAAAGAAAGAATCCTCACATAGGATATGAAGCTAGCAGGTTAAAAATGTCATTGAAGGGCATAGAAGGAAAAAAGTAAGGCTCCATAGCCTTGAAGGTAGAAATGTGTACACAGTTGAAAAGCTTAAGTGTGAAAGAAATCCACTTATGATATTAGAGTTCATAGTGGAAGCATGATGCCAATGCAGAGAATTAGGAATTCTCTCTCACTTGAAAAATGTCACTGAGTGAAATGGAATTCCATTGGGGAATGGCATTAAGTGTGAAAGGTATGGTTTCACATGGAAATGTTAATGAAGTAACCTAATGGACAACTAGGAGTAATAGTATTTGATAGAATAATGTTGTAGTAGTGTGATGGAATGTTTGAGATACTTCATTCCAGGGTGATGGAATGTTTCATAAAGGTAAAGTTGGATATGACTTCCTAGGAGAGGCTGTTGGAAATAGAACACGTTGGTTGGATTGCATAATGGCCAAGTGGAACTTGGGTTGAAAGTGTTTAGACCAAGGAACCATAGTGCAAATGAGCATAATGGAAGCATGCAAGGCAACAAGGATTTCAAGGAATTCAAAGACAACCAACTACAAGATAAATAAATAAATGAACAAGTGATGTGAAACATAAATGCACTAGAATGCATGAGGCATACAATGAAGTTAAATTGCATATGCATTAGTAGGCATGCTGACAGTAAATGCTTGGTGAATATGGATGTGTAATTTTTCATATGTACATGCTTGGATATGCATATAACATACTCATGAACTTAGAATAGTCTATTATTATGAGATAATGATTGAGTATGAATAATGATGGATTATGTTTTCAAGAAAAATGATATAGCATGGTTAAAGATGTGGATGTTGCTGTTGCTTATAATTTCCATCTAAGTGAAGACCCATGAGGGTGGCAGGAATGGTGATCAAAATGATGAAGGAGGAAGTTTATGAGATTCTACAAATATCAGTTGATCAGATAGAAACAGGTAGGTGGATAACAACCATGCATGTATGCATTTAGTTTCTTTTGATGCATACATGTTGAAAGGGATTGAGGTAAGAATTCCCTTAGTTAATTTTCAATATTTAAATTGATATGTAATGGACAAAGTCCTAGAGTATGTAAGTGTTATTGATGCTAGAATGAATTTAGATAAAATGTTAGTTGCATATTATGTTATGATTGGTTATGGGATCATAATCGGGTTAATTCAGGAGACATACTCCTTCTATAACAATGAATATCCATAGAGCTAGTCATGTGTGAGACCATACTATGGTTGGATATGGAAGGGCTATAACACTATGTGAGTGTTCAATGGTATATATTATATATATGATGTTTGGATTGCAACCTCTTTTCCGACACTGAAGAGCACTTAAGAATTATATTCTTAGTGTTGTGTTTGGGTTGAAAAGGAAGGTATCCAAATAGTCAGGAAAGCAGTAGGAAGTTTGTAGATGATGTGTTGAGGCATTGGAAAGACCTTCCAACTCACCTTGGTGAATGCATGACACAATTATGTGGTATTATGTAGCCAATGCATGGATGCATTGTATAGATGTGGCCATGGGTATTGGAACATTGATTGCTATTTTATTTAGTAATAAATTGCTGCATTATGAAAATCCTATGGTACTGAAAATACGTAATGATGGATAGATGCATTATATTTAATATGAATACTAGATGAAGGTGATTGGATTGTTTTTTTTACAATTTCAAGATCATTTTTGGAGCTATTAAAAATGTTACAAGTACATGAATTATTGAATGTAATGGGGTGAATTCATGTATATATTTATATAACATAGAAATAGTTATGCTAACAAATGAAATGATGTGAGTATTGCTAACTCATGAAGTTGAAAACCCTTCAAGAACTGTTATATATTACAACAAGAAAGTTGCAGGTTAAAGAAGCTATATAATGATAAATTACAGAAAAGCTTTGTTGAGGGGAAAAAGTGATAAAAATATTTCTGGACAGAAGAAAGAAAATATTGGCTGATAATACATGCGTATGTAATGATGAGTTCATTCCAGTTGATAGTTGGATTAATAGAAGTGATTGAATTTCAGTTGTAAACAATTTTGAGATCACTTTGTGATTTTGTTTTGAATTGTTACCATGAAAATATATATATCTTGTATGGGATATATTGACAGTTTGTTTGGATGAGTGTAAAATGAGGAAATTCCAGGTAGAATGGTATGGTATCTGGAAGAAATGTAAACCCATAAAGAACACTAATGCCTATTTTTGCAAGAGCCAAACTATTATGAGAAGAAGCTCATGTTTGGAAATTTTATATAAACTAGTTTTGGGAATTATAATTTAATAAATTACTGAAAAATTGTTTTAGTTGAATGTAAATCAAGGAAATTGTAGGTAGGGTGGTGTTGAATATGGTAGGGATGTAAGCCCATAAGGAAGACTGATCTCTACAGCTGCAAAACCAAACATTATGAGCAGAAAGCTCATGCTTCAAAATTTTTGTTTTCCTATATAAAACATATTTGACATTTATGATTGAAATTATTATAACAATATCTCATGATGACTGTATTTTTATAATACATATGAGATATTGTATATTGAAGTTGGAAGCTCGCAAAAAAGAACACTAGGAGGAAATCGAGCTCAATGATGAAGGCATGGAATGAAGAAAGTCCAATGGACTTGTTGCAGTTGGAGTTCTTGAAGCCACAACTCTCAAAATTCTTGGTTGAGTGCACTGGAGCCCTAGAGAGAAGTGGAACATCTTGAGGGGCTGCATGGCAGAGAAAGGGGTTCATTTCTTTGGTTTGCACATGGATGAGAGGGAAGGAGAGATTGTTGGTTGGAACTACTGCCATAAATACAAATTTTGGAGATCATTATACATGTTTTGGGTCGGAGTACCTGTGTATACATGTTTAATTTCAGGCCAGAGTGCCTATGTATATAATTTTAGGATGAATTGCATGTGTGGATTAAGGTCAGAGGGCCTAGATTTGTAATGTTAATAACATTGGAATGTTTTTGTGCATTGAGGAAAGTGCCAAAATAAGAGGAGGGGGACGTAACATCCCGATTTTAACCCTTATGAACTATAATGTATTATGTAATTGTGACTTAGGCCGGTGAGACGGTAAAGTCAAAAAGGGGCTAGAGTGCCTAGGAATTGTAATACTTCATATACATTAATAAAAATACATCACTGGCTGCAATACATACAAGGATAAAAGAGATAGGGGCTATGATTCCACAAGCGAGGGGGCTTGAGGGGCTAAATCTTTTTATTATTTTTTTTTTTACCGTAATTGATTTTATGGAGAAAATTGGTTACATGGGATTCTTGGGGAAGGCCATGTGGTTCCTCGTTCTTGTGATTATATAAACATCCCTTGGGGGTTGTTTTGGTGCGCTTCTTCTCCCCAGTTCTTCTTCTTCTTCCTTTTCCTTCACTCATGATGAATTTGTTTTCTCTTGGTCTGAGCATGGATATGAATGGCTGCATGAGGGTGGATTTGGGTAAAGTTGGGGGTCGCTCTTCCCTTAGTTGGGCGCTCTTCCCCTGGTTCATTTTTTTCACTTGTTCCCTTGTTCTTCTTTCCTCTTCACTCACTATTTCTAGTTCGTATGCTCTTAGGCTGAGCATGGAAACAAATGGCAGGAAGAGGATATCCATTGATGAATGGTTGTAATAATTAATGATCATTCTAGAAGGGAATGTATGCATGTGTGCATGAGCTTGATGGTAGTTCAGATAGAACTGTCCATAACTGCGAGTCTTGAGAGTCCCAGCAGGGAGATTCTTAACCAAAATCACTTGAGCCTTGGAAGGAGATGGAAAACTTGAGGGACTGCATGGAACAGAAGGGGGTCCATTATCTTGGGGTTATGCAGGTTGGGTAGAAGAGAGCTGGTGTAATTTGGATTGTTTTGTGATTCAAAAATTGATCTTTTAAATGACTTTGGTTAAGTTTATGCATGAGTTATTTTACCATTTAGGATTTAAAGAGAAGAAGAAGATTTTAATGAAAGAATGTTGCAGCCATCATAAAGAATGTAGAGCAATAAATAAGCACTATGAACAACAAACCATAACACTAAAGATTGATAAGGATTTCGGCACAAATTTTCCTACGTATCTGAGCATTTGTCTTTAGTGGGAGGATTCTTATTAATATTTAATGCTTAAAAAAAATACTAAGAAAGGCTTATGTAATAACTCCTAAAACCACCTTTCATATCTACAACTTCTGGACAGAAAAAAACATCACCAAAGGATGCAACAGGTAATTATGAGACTTTTGAGTATGAAATTGGTTATGCTTGGCTTGAGATCTTGGGCTCTGGAGGCATTTTTTTGTTCAACTGCTCGGATGCAAAAAAAAATCCATATTTGGAATCCCCTCGAAATTCTGCAACTTTTGAGTATAAAGTCGAGCTACTTCTGAACAGGCCCTCAGGATCTCTCCTCGACACAAATCCCAATGTTGCACCTTGTCAGATCCGTACAGTCCATACAGTCTCGAACTGCATGGAAAAAAAACTCCTTTGTATCGATTCCCATTCTCGGATAAATATGCTAGACTTTGTTAAATTTAGCGACAATTAGACAAACTTAGCGAGATTTCACCAGATTTGGAGGATTCCCGCCAGATTTAGTGGTAACTGCTAGATTTGGAGGAAACTGCCAAACCACTTTGACCTTCCAGAAGGTTCCATGTGGTTCCTCCTCATTGTTCCATGTGTCACCTCATCATTGGACCGAGCCACATCAACATGCCATGTCATCCTGTGCAGTCAACATCCGTAATGCCCAGTCATCTGCCATGTCAGCATCTATATTGCCACATCATCTTTCCCAGTCAACATCCATACTGTCATGTCATCCTACCTAGTCATCTTCCACGTCAACATCTGTACCACCACATCATCCTTCCATATAATGCCACATGTCACCTCCTCATTGGGCCAAATCACCTCTAAAAATGCCAAAAATGACTGACACGTGGCACGTCCCGGTCTTGCCACATGTCATGCTGGCATCATCATGATGTACTACTGACATCATCATGATGTACCATTGACATCATCTTCCATGTCATTTGCATGACCTTTGACTAGTTGACTTTGACCTTTGATTTTTTCCATGTTTGGGAAAAAGTTCAGAACGCGATAACTTTTCCATATGGTGTCCATTTTCAGAAAAAAATATATTGTCGGAATCGACACAATGAGCCCTACGTAATGGCATTGGTTTTGTCTGATTTTGAGAACTTTGATTTTCAGCCCTTTCTGGATCCAATTGGATCACACCTCCCCACTAAGACCTTTTGGTCCTCCAAAATGATATTAACCAGTCATCAAGTGCAGGATAGGCCTGCCCACTTGTCCTTTGTGTTTAAACTCTGTCCCGTGCACCTATCACATCATAATCAATTACATAGTAACCATGAAAACTAAAAGCATATTGTTATCCATTTGAACTCATTCACATCTTACTAGACCCACTACCATCCATCTAGAAAACATTAGCAGTGATAATATCAGAAATATGACTAAAAATGAACCAATATGTTTGATGGGCTTGCACGACATTAACTTATCTTGTAGCAAAGTATGATTGAAATCCCATCCTACAACCATCTCATGTTCATGCTTAAGATCGATTGCTTTACTTGGCACAATTATAGGTGTATTGCTTGCATAATCTTCCTTCTTTAATTGTTCCATTGTTAGAAGAGATTGATTTTATTTTATATGATGAGCATGTACAACATATTCATTGACTTTATTAAACAAGTGATATTGATTCTATTCCCTGTAGAATATTTCCTTGCGATCATATAAATAAGGGCTTCCTAATACCATTCCACAGGTTTCTAGCAGCACCACATCACATATTACTTCATCCAGATACTTGGATGTAATTGCAAACTTTATGATACATTGATTGTTATGGGCAATAGGGTTTGTGATGCATCTTAGTGTTTAATACCAATTACTTAACCACTTCTTCTGAAATTAAGTTAGATTGATATCCACTATCTATCAATGTGTCGATCTTAGTATGTTTCATTATGACCCTTATATGAAACCATTTACTTCTTGAATCAAAACCATCACCAATTTTACATGTCAAACTAACTACTGTAATCTTATTCTCATCACCTAAATCTGATCCCAAGTGTATTGGTCGTGTTTTTGTTGCAACTTTTTGCCTTCCTTTCCTCTCTTTGAACCACTTTGGTTTCTTCTCTGGGTGCAATTTCCAACAATGCTCATCATCGTTCCCTTCTTTCTTGCAATGCTTGCAAGAGAGCTTCTCTTCCTTCACTGTCACTGAATTTTCTTTCTTCCCATTCCATTTTCCTTTGCTATCTTTCTTTGAAGATGATTCCCCTGATACACCAACTCCAATTTACCGTGCTTCAATATACGTTGCTTGAACAGAAACCTTGTCAAGATTAGTAGGTCCAAACATAAATACAATATTACGAATATAAGCAGGAAAACCTCCTATATACTTCATAAGAGTTTCTTGTGTAGTCAATGGAACATCTAACATCAAAGCCATCTTACGAAATTCATCTGTATATTCCTGCACCGACTATCCTTTTCTTAGCTTAAGACTTTGCCATTAAATTAAATCCTTTTCCTTTTATCCCAATGGATAGAAATTTTTTCTAAGTGTGGAAATAAAATCATGCCATGATGGAAAAATCTTACCAACTTCCTGAGTTCCATGTTGCATCTTACTTTTCCACCAGAGGAGAGGTGTGCTTTTAAGACGAAGTGATGCTAATCTAATTTTGGTTGCCTCATCTTTGATTTTCTGTACATTACAATATACCTCCATCTGTCTAACCCAATTATCAAGTTTCTCAACATTAACTTCACCACCATACATATGTAAAACAAATTTTACATCAAGTTTAAGTAATGGCATATCATGCTTGCGTTTATGAGAATGTTTTCTTACAGTAGAATTTGAACTTGTACTTGAATAAGAAGAAGATGGAGATGAAGGAGGTGAAGGAGGAGATTTTGGAGGGTCCTCTCCTTCTTCACTTTTGGATTTCTTTGAATATTCCCCTTGAACCGATCTCTTCCATTCCAAGTAATCATCATACAACACTTTTACCATCCCCGACATGGCAAAGAAAGTCTTTTGAAAGTCTCTTTCATTTTGAGAAAGTCCTTCTTCCAATGCCATCTTCTCACTTTGAGATGTCATGTTTCTTGATCCAAGCTCAGGATCTCCTTCTACAAGCTCTCCTTTACCACAACTTATCTTTTCCCTGGTAATCATGTAAACTCAAACAACCAACTATCAACCTACTGTGATACCACTTGATCTTTTAAATGACTTTGGTTAAGTTTATGCATGAGTTATTTTACCATTTAGGATTTAAAGAGAAGAAAAATATTTTAATGAAAGAATGTTGCATCCATCAAAATGAATGCAGAACAATAAATAAGCACTAATAACAACAAACCATAATGCCAAATATTGATAACAAAGTTCGACACAAATTTTCCTACGTCTCTGGGCCTTTCTCTTCAGTGGGAGGGTTCTTATTAATATTTCATGCTTAAAAAAAATACCAAGAAATGCTTACATAACAACTCCTAAAACCACCTTTCAGATCTGCGACTTCTAGACAGAAACAAACATCACCAAAGGCCGCAATAGGTAATTCTCAGACTTTTTAGTATGAACTTGGTTATGCTTGGCTTGACATCTTCAGCTCTGGAGGAAATTTTTTGTTTGGCTACTCGGATGCAAAAACAAAATCCATATTCAGACTCCCCTCAAAATTCTACAACTTTTGAGTATAAAGTCAACCTACTTCTGAATAGGCCCTTGGGACCTCTCCTCGGCACAAATCCCAATTTTGTGCCCTGTGAGATCTATACTGTCCATATAGTCCCGAACTACATTCCAAAAAACATCCTTTGTCTCGATTTCCGTTCCCATCTAAATAAGCCAGAATACACCAAATTTAGCGACATTTAGCCAAACTTAGCGAGATTTCACTAGATTTGGAGGATTCTCGCCATATTTGGTGGTAACCGCCACATTTGGAGGAAACCGCCAAGCCACTTTGACCTTTCAGAAGGTGCCACATGGTGCCTCCTCATTGGGCCACATGCCACCTCGTCATTGACCCGAGCCATGTCAACATGCCACGATATCATCTGTACTGCCACATCATCCTTCCTAGTCAGTTGCCACATTAGCATATGTACTGCCACGTCATCCTACCCAGTTAGCTTCCACGTCAATAGCCATACTGCCACATCATCCTGACCAGTCAACTACCACTTCAACATCCATACTTCCACGTCATCCTTCCCAGTCATCTACCACATCAGAATCCATACCACTATGCAACCTTCTGTACAATGTCATGTGTCACCTCCTCATTAGGCCAAATCACCCTTGAAAATGCCAAAAATGACTGACAAGTGGAACGTCTTGGTGCTGTCATGTGTCATGTTGATGTCAGCATGACATATTTCTGATGTCATCATGACATAATGTTGACATCATCTGCCATGTCAACTGTACAACCTTTCACTATTTGACTTTGAACTTTGACTTTTTGCCTATTTGGGAAAAAGTTCAGAATGCGATAACTTTCGCATACAGTGTCCATTTTCGGAAAACAATATACTGCCAGAATAGGAACGATGATCCCTATGTGATGGCGTTGTTTTCGTCCGATTCTGAGAACTTTTTTTTTTAGGCCTTTTTGGATCCAGTTGGATCACTGTGAGTGTTGAAAGGACTATGATAACTTGAGTGTTGAGAGGCCTATTAGTTATGAGATTGATGGTAGTTCAGATAGAACTGTCCACAACTGAGAATCCTTTGAGTTTCCAATAGGGATATTTCCTTACCAGTAGCACTGGATCCTTGGAGAGAAATGGAATAGCCTCAGGGACTGCATGGCAGAGAAAGGTGTTCATTTCTTTGGGTTATGTAGGCTGAGGGGGAAAGAGAGCTGGAAATTAGGATTTGTTGTGTGGTTGGGGAACCTGAGATCTTGTTAGACAATTGTTGCGTATTTTAGATTTGGCCTAGGACCCATCCTTATGGATTCATAGACTTGGCTCGGGGGTGACTTGATATTGAGATTAAATGAACAAAAATGTCTATGGTTGGGAGGAACATCCTTGGTTTGAAACCAAAAGGTGAATTTTTACTTGAAAGGTAAGTTCTCTCTATGTTTTTTGTATATGTTTATTCCGCTGTGTATTTAATTATCTCTAAGATATGTATTTGTAATGTGCCTATCTGCTGGTTATTTTCTATGCATTGAACATTGTTTACTGCTTCATGTTGTAGCAGGGATCTTGATTTATGGATGAGGATCTTTCATGCTTGTTTTCAGATTAAATTTTGTTAGAATTTGAGATCCATTCAGAGAATTGAGTCTTGGGACTGCAACATGCCCCGCCTTCTGGTGGCTGGGTGTGTTGCATTCGATTTAAGTGGCGTATCCCGGCCTATGGGTGGATAGGTATGTTACAAGAGAGGTTATTATAGAGTTGTTGCACCTAATCCCTATGTTTAGTGCATCTATATATTCTCCACGTGGGTTATGACTGGACACCTCATATTTCTCTTGTATCTGGTCAACCACCCAACTGTCAGGACATATTTTTGGTATATTTTCTTTTAAATGATCAGGATAAGGAATGATTCTACCATTCAACCATATGAATGATTTATTGTCACTGTCCCATTTCCTTCTTTTCTCTTCATATAATGTGACCCATGGTCATGTTTCCTCCACGTTGTAAATAATGAATTTATTGATGGAATCTATTTCAAAATTTGCTAATGTATACAAAAATTCAAAATGAATAGCATGAGATCAAGTATATATTATCAACTTAAAGAATGAATTTATTGATGGCATCAAAATTTCTAAATTCGATGATGTATAAAATAATTCAAAACAATTAGCATGGGATGAAATATATATTATCAACTTCAATGTAAAAAATTTCTTTGTACTAACTTGAAAAAATATAATTGACTTACTCTTTATCAAGTGCCTTTTTCCATTTGTTTGGAGTAGACCCCCTTCACTTTTTTCCTCATATTGATGGTCATCCCAAACAAATTGGCCTTTTGTGTCATCAATTTTCTGGATGTACTCACTGGCATAATAGAACAACTTGTATATTATGTACCCCTTTGCCATAGATCCCTCTGGTTTTTCCCTTTGTCGAAAAAATCCATTTAATTTTTTCATGTACCTCTCTAAGAAGAACATTCAATGACATGAGATAACCCCAGCTAATTCAACCTCATCATGTAGGTGAATTAGAAAATGGACTTGCGAGTCGATAAAAATCGTGGGTAGTTCTCAAACATACAAACTATCTCAGCTATCTCTCAATGCCACCATAGAATGCTATCCATATAAATCTCCCTTGCTGTAATCCAATGTACAAATGCAGATAATTTTGATATGTTGCATTACAGGTCTTAGGGGAAGTCATGGTTCACACAACCATGCACGAACAAAGGATAATAACACTACAAAATAGACATGTGTATAATTGATTTCCATAAAAATGTGAGTGCACAACATATTTTTATCGACGTCAGTATAGAATAAGAATCATGTATTCAACATACATACCCTTACAAGGTTCATATGGTCATGTGATTTCTACCCTGACAAATTCCCGTCTACAATGAAGCAACGTTGTAGAGTTAACTCATATGTTGTAATCTAGGGAATAGTAGGGAGAGTTGCAGGTAGATCCTTACATAGACATCATAGAGATACATGCATACACATAGACATAGATAAATACATACAAAAGTAATGAGATCCCAAAGAAGAACCCTTTTATTATATGATAGAACAATACAACAAAATTGTATACAACCTCTCACATGAATCTATTTGAGCCTTCATGTACTTGTCTATTTTTACCTATTTCAGGTAGTTGTAACTACTTAACTGCCTGGTTCGGTCGGTTAAAAGGTACTACGACTGACCTCTACTTCGGACTACGTCAGTCAATCGACTAGTTCTTAGTCAACCGTCAAGTCTAGTCGACAGAGTTTACTATCCCCTACAACATCACCCCCCACCTCAATTCCTTTCTCGTCCCAAGAAAGTGGGGGTTATGAAAAATAATTTTTCATACTTTGATTACAAAATTAAAATATTGAGAAGTAGAAGATGAAAAGAGAAAGAGAGACATGTAATAAGAGGGGACAAAATATTCATATGGTGCACCGACTTAAATTAATATTTTCGACTGCTCTATTGCACCTGGATTTCCCCTACTGGTTTCATCAACTTCCTTGCTCTTTTCACTTTCTGTGTTGACTTTGAAGGCATTCTGAATAATACTATGGGTTGACTGCTTTGTTTGTTGGATGAATTCACACCATATCAATCGCCTGCTGTGCTTCCAGATTTAATTTTTTTGACTGGGCAATCCAATTGACATTCTATGCTATACTTGATTTATGAAATGTACCTGACTCTTGGTCAAATTTTTGTTCTGTGGCCTACATTTTATATATGATCTTGCTGAGGTGACTCGTTGCTTGGTTGGTATAAGAGTGGGAGTTTCTTGAGTTAATGTTTCATACACTTTTGGTACAACCTGGATTGAGTAGCATGTTTTAAGATGTTTCTTTGGAATAATTTCAATAGACCAACAATCTTTCGCATGTTCTTTGTAATTTTCAATTTTCCAGTTGTATAAGGCGTAGTCAGAATTATGCCCGACTGACATGGGAGATTCTCTCTAAATTTCTCCTTCTTTAGTCAGTTGTATACAATAATTTTGTTTTTTGTTTATATGATATAGGAACTGGGCTTCTTGATCTTCATCCCATGATTCCATCCATGGTTTTCCTTCCTTTCGATCTAGGGGAATGATTATTTTTCTCTCACTCCCTTTCAATTTAATTCTATCTCTTTCAAGGGAGACAATTTCTTTCATTCGTCAACCCCAAGGCCAACCAACCAAAACTGTGTATGATGGCATTCCTTCGACAAGGTCGATCACTTCGAAGTCACCCGAAGTCGGTATTCCCATAATTTGAGTGTCGATATTTCTCAATATTCCAATTGGTTCTATTAATATTTTATCAGCTAATTTAAGATAGTTCAATGTGGGATCTAGGCTGGGTTGACCCATTCGTATCCATGTTTCTCATGGTAGAATATTGACTTGAGAACCAAAATCAACGATCATCTGATTAACCATCATTACCTCAATCTCCAAATCGACTCGTGGATCGTAATATTTACTGTTATAAGAGAGGTGATTTTCATCCTTGGTCAGTGTCTGAACATCTTTGTATTCTTGTAATATGTTGAGTAAATCCAACAGTCTACCTATTGAATGTTTTTCGTTGAGGAGCTGCAAAAATTCTTGGATGGTGTCGTCATTTTGAATTCTCAATTTTTGTTGATCTTCTGTGGAGTTCTTGAATAATTTAAGAGCATGTCTCATGATTTTCTCTTATTTTTCTGGGATTGGGAATATATTAGCCTTCTTTCTTTGGTAATTTTGTGACAGAGTGTGAATATCTCATCCTGCACTCGACCTTGCAACAATATGTAAGTTTTTTGAGTTCATCACCTCTTCCTTGGATTCTTCATGTAGTAGATTCACATTTTATCTTGGTATGACTTTGTTGAGTACTATTGGACAATCTTCTAAAGAGTGATCTCCAATGCCACATATATTGAAAAATTTCAGATCATTTCTATCTTTTATAGGGAAATATGGGCCAGTGTTATCATCTTTCCAATAATTGAAAAAATAAGGTCGTGCACGACCTCAACCTTGACCATCGAATCCACGTCAGCCTCCTCGACCTCGACCATGACCGTAGTAGTTGTCTCTTCAACCATAGTTTTTTTCTTGGTCGATAGATTTTGTGTGGTAGAGTATTCATATATTATTCTGATTATGAGCATTTAAATGGCATTCTGATGTTTGATGACTAGAAGCTTCACATATATGACACCATTTTGTTCTTTTTAGATTATGTGGGAATTCTTGTAATCTGTGATTAGTTAGGCACTCTCATATGTTACAATATTTTTGCGCTTGTATTCAGTGGAAGTATGTTGTTGATGTGCACTCATTGAGGGGACAATTATCCTTTGTATGTCCTTCCATAAGGCATGTAGTACACCATACTTCATTCCGTCGTATAGATAGATTTTTTATTATTTGTTGTAAATGTTCTATTTTCTCCTCAAGTATCTCCATCGTCGAGGAAGTCGACGGGCCATAATCATATGATTCAACTCGATGTACTTTCTGTAGCACATATTCACAACATGTTATCTCATATAAGCATAGTGGAGAGACAATTCTTGGAATTATCCCAACTACATACCACTGAACCAACAAGTTCTGATTGATTGTTGTCGGGAATTGACTTAGGAGATATTTAAATCTATTATCATATTCTCTTACCGACTCACCTGTTCGTTGTTTTGTTTCTTTTAACTTTTGGGTTGCTAGATGTGTGACACCCTGAATTTTAAATAATGATAAGAAGCTATTCTTAATTTCTTCTTTTGAATGATTTTTATTTTTCATGTAGTTCATGAACCATGTTAAGGTGCGTTACCATAGAGTAGCTCCGAATTTTTCCATTTGTTTTTCTTCATCTGTAATATCATCCACATCCAAAAATTTCTCACACATGAACCAATGGCAATATGGGTCCTCGTCACCTTCATAAATCGGGATGTGGTTAAATCCCATTTTGAATTTTTTGTTAGGAATGCTCGATTTTCTTGGTATTTGAGCTACTAATTATTTCGATTGAGCTGTCGAATCTCTAGTAGGATTTTGTTTGTGTCTAAAAATGGATGGTACTCAAGGAAAAATTGTTTCTTCTTGAGTATAAAAAATACGTCCTCATTTTGAGATATTTGATCTTTATATTCAACTAATCGTCGTTCCAACGGTTGCATCACTTCCCGACTGTAGTTAATTTATTCTCTTGATATTAGATGTGGCAGGGGGGTCGAGTCAGTGAGATAATTAATTTGAATAATCATATTGTTGACATCATTTCATTTTGTCTCGACAATTTATTCATCTCGTAGGTTTTCATGGTCATCCATTCTGTACCATAATCTTGTAGATTGGTTGTCTATCTGTAGTTTCTATTGGAGAAATTATCTTATCTGTGGGTTGGTTTCTAGTGCAAGAGAAGTACGAAAATATGGTCCAAATTCTTTGTAGTCTATAATTTCTGGTTCATCGTCCAGTTGATGGATGTTTAGCTATGCGTCACTACTTTTGCTAGGTGTCATTGAGGCTGTTGCTATTGCCAACTCTGATCGATATCTACCTGACTCAAAATGATCACATGCTCGATCAGGATGACCCTCCCCAAACATATTTCTATTAAATTTTTTGTTGTTCCACTGGTTACAAAGTTCTTCTCTTTTCTGTTGCCTTTTATCCTATTCTATTTTTTGGATATCCACGATTTGCTTATGGGCTTGTTTCCCTCTTGACGACATTTAGGATTGGGAAACACTACTTCAAGTCTTTTTTTTTTATGGCATCTCATAGTTTCGACGGACCCCCCATTGCTGACCTGACTTACTCTAAGTCGGTAGCGTTATCCATGTGTATTCCTCCAAGAAGTAGTCCCATGCTTCTCTTATATCTTTGCACTTTGCATCAAAAAATGCTTCCCAGTTTTCATCTCTTTCTTGGAAGTTACTATTTGGTAACGATGTGCCTAGTCTTGGTCAGTATTCGACGATGTCACTGACTCCCTTGTCAAGGAGGAATTTATGAAGAAGTATTGAAACTGTGCAGAAAAATATGTCATGCAATTCAGTGTAAATGTTTTCTCTTATTTTGTCGAGAGACATCCAATCTTCAATGGCTTGTTCTGAAATATAATCTTCGATAATTCTTTTGAGCCAGTCGTGCATATTTTTTTTTCCTCTGTTCATCAACTTTAGGCCTAACTTCTCATCAGGTGTTATATTATGCATTACCTAATCTAATAATGTGATGAAATAATGCTTCTCGGATAGCTTCAATGAATATTTTGTGTGTCTCTAAAAAGAACCATGACCATGCTTTGACTAGTGAGAGGTTGTTCCTTCTTGTGTAGTTTCTGATGTAGTTCTCAATTTTTCACTCCCACCAATCTCGTATGTCTTGTAGATTTAGCATTTATGTAAACTTCTACATGCCCAAGTCCAGTAATATCGACAACGAAACCAATGTTGTAATGTAGGGAAAAGTAGGGAGAGTTACCGATAGATCCTTACGTAGACATCATAGAGATACATGCATACACACAGACATAGATAGATACATACAGACGTAATGAGATCCCAAAGAACAATCCTTTTATTATATGATAGAACAATACAAGACAATTGTATACAAACTCTCACATGAAACTATTTGATCCTTCATGTGCTTGTATATTTATACCTCTTTCATGCAGTTGTAACTACTTAACTTCCTCCGTCAGTTGATCAACAGGTACTCTGACTGAACTCTACTTCTGACTACATCGGTCGACTAATTAGTTCTTAGTTGACCGTCGGGTCTAGTCGACAGAGTCGATTATCCCCTACAATACCATATAAATAAGGTGCCTTCACACCCAATATAACATCCTTCGCCATATAAAGATAATTCTTTTTTCAAAATCCATGGGACATCACCTTATTTAAAATACCAAGAGGGACCAAACTCTCCTCTAGTTTTGTTTTTTGGCCAATGTCTCTTTTTAGTATTCGAAGCAATAAGATCTCTCTTGACAACCAATGTGTCACTTTATTCCATGATATGTGTCTCCATGAAGAAGATGAAACATTTTTTAATATATGCATGAGATATAATAATTGGACAATCTTAATATTCTCCCAATATGGAAGCTTATAAATTATAGATTTCCTTTTCATCAGAATGGACATTTTCTCAACATAGGTGTCAAAAATTTAGGATCATTGGACATACATTCCCCATTTGAATCAAATAATTCTTCCATTTCCTTTTCCTTATCTATGTCATATGCACTATTCCAATCTGTCAATGTCATTATTTCAAGTCTCTAGGTTGTCTCTGGTTTACCATTGGAAGAAAATGTAACTTTTCTATAAGGGTGGTCTTTTGGGAGGAATACCCTTGAAAAATCATACACCATATTTCATAGGTCATTGAACCACCTATGATTTATAGAAGATCCACAACATTTACATCCATGATACGCTTTTGTTACAATACCTATGATGTTATCATATACATAGCATGTTAGTATAAAAAATATAGTTGCACCAAATGAAGTATGCCAAATAAAGTTACATATATAAACAAATCGATGAACATGATTACTGGAGAAAACTCCTATTCCTGGATAATCTTGCATGTTGTACACACATATTCCATACAACATAAAATACCTCTCCATTAGGATGGGACTTGATAAATCATATACATGTATCCCTTTCCATAATTTCTTAAATTCATCGATCAATGCTGGGAGGTAGACATGCATTCTACCCAGGACTATAAGAGCCATCAAAAGATGTTCATTCTTCACGGAAAACTATGGGGGAGTATTGTTATTGATCACTTCACCTGGGAAAACATAATAGTTGGTGTTTTGGATGGAATATGGGTTAATTCCATCCATAACTATGCTCAATCAGAGGCTCCGAACTTCATCCTTGAATTTATCGGTCCATATATCCTATATAAGCTTCATGGATATTGAATCTATTGGGATTCACATAACTCCTAGATCACTTCTATGCGAGGCATGCCACCCTTCTAATATAGCTATTTTTTTTCAATGAAAGAGCCTTTGGATCCTTGGAATTATAGGCATGTTCCTCAATATCTTATGAGGAGTTCCATATGCCTTACCCTTGGTTTTTTATTTATGGTACCCATCATACCCACATTTTGGACATATGTCTTTGTTTGCATATTCATTTCTATATAGAATACACTCATTTATACATTCATGGTATGCTATGTACTCAACACCCAAAATTTTCATCATTTTCTTTGCCTCTGTGTAGCTATCGGTGAAAACGATTATCACTTGGAAGTACCTTATCTTTGAGTAACCTGCAATTAGTGGGAAATAGAAATTTACACTTTCATTAAGAATGAATAAAATCAACCCTTTTCTTATTTCATTGTGTGACAAAGTTCCTTGAAAATTTAGGGGACTTTAATGGTTAGTTAACTCAAAAGTGTCAAGAATCATTTGTCTGACATACCATACATTTCTTTCAACTTGTATAATAACATAGTTGTACCTATCTAGGTATATCTTATAGACCCCTGTACTGGACCAAATAGAGGGTGGTGAAAGAATATTTTAGGATTTCGTAGAAGGTATCTACGACATCAATGTCATCCCCTAGTTTATTTTGTTGGAATGCCTCTAACAACATTCCCTCCATGGTCTGGGTATCTTGCAAGAAAGCATCCATACCAACCTATATATCATTTCCTTCATCCCCAACATGTGAAGAAATAGTATTATTGTCAAGGTTTTGAATTGGTGGCTCATGACGTAGTGGCAATTGAATAGGTGGTTGTTTCAACCATTCTCGGTGTGGTCCCTCTATGATATTTTCATTTAGTATCAAGATAGCGACTTGACATCGTAGTTGGGTGCAATAGTATATGGTGTACATGTTGCTCATCATAAAAATCCTAATTGTGATTTAATATTGAACAATACATTACAATATTAGGAACACAATGCTTTTAATATGTTCAAACATTATACAACACAGTTAATAGAAGCATGGCTTTTTGTTTTCCAATAATAAACATGAAACTTAACCCTTTATAAAAATAATGTCAAATTAAGCAATACATTTACATTAGTTCCATTGAAAATCTAAAAATACAATTACTCAATCATCTTTTTCTTACACCCTACAGGGTTTCCTACATAAAAGAGATCAAATTCATGGTGTAATACCATTGACCTAGGTTGGTTGTTGGAAGATGGCATGTTAGGATTGGTAGGGTAAACAATTTGTCCATTTTCATCAAACATATGCTTGCAGCATATTTCTCATGATAAGAGATTGCAGAATTTTGGGACCAAGGGAATATCTTAAGCATATGAAAGCGATCCTAAATCTTTATCCTGCAAAATTGGATGAACAATTATTAAATTGCACCTACATACATAACATAAATTCAATGAGATAAATGAATTATCAATAAAATCTAGATTTGCTGCAATCAACGTAAGAGAACTTGAAGGAGTTCCAAAGATAAGGAATGAGGTGGTGTTGGAATGTGAAGAATTGACCATTTGATATTATAATTATTTTTTTCCTAAATTTGAGCCAAAAACATCATCTTCGATAGCATAGAATAATCTAAGTTCAAAAATAACTTTGAATAACTTTGATAACTTGACAACACACTAAAAAAATCATTGTTTTTTTCTACAATATAATTGTTTTTCCTCCCAACTATACAAGAAATCTCAATCTGACTTTATAAAATATGAAATAGTTACTTGATCCCTAAAAAAATCCTCCTCAAACATAGAAAATGTTAATTTTTTGCTCAATCTCTCTCTCACTCTCTTCCTCCTTCCCTCTCTCTCTCTCTCTCTTGTTGGCTCCCTCCCTCCCTCCCCTTCTGTCTCTCTCTCACTTGTTGGCTCCCTCCCTCCCCTTCTCTCTCTCTCTCTCTCTTGTTGGCTCCCTCCCTCCCTTCCCTTCTCTCTCTATGCCCCCTGACCTCTCTATTTCTTTCATATACCCCTCTCTAACCCTAACTATGTATCTCCATCCCGCTCTCACTCATTATATCCTCTTCCCTCTCTCCCCCATTGGTGTGCTTTATCATTTAAAGACGCACCAGTGCGTATGTATAAACAAAATGCATCGGTGCATTTAATTGAGATAAGCACCAAAGAATGACCTTCGTTATTACCTCTGCAAAATTTAAATATAGATGTTTGGATTTTCATTGTGAAAACTTAATTGTCTTACGGTGCATTATTACTTACATACCTCCCAGGCACGTTATTAATTACACTTCGCATCGGTGTGTTTCAAACTGTATGGCGCACTGACTAAAGCACGTTAGAAAAATAACTTGCGCATACTATCAATACTTGGAAATTTATTATGAAAATAAATCAGTGTGTTATACATACCACAATGGTGTGTTACTCATGGAATAATGCACCGAAAATGTAACTTTTGAAAATAACCCGCACATTTATCATCAATGCGCCAAAATATACAACAAAAAAATGAGTGGGAATTTGAGTTTTTGTGTTTATAAAGGAAAACCTTATTCATTGTCTTATTGTTTTCCAAATTTTAGAGAGAATATTTGTGCAACAAATATTTCTCAGCAAAGATTTCCGAGAGGGTGAATTTTTTTTGAAGATCCAAATTCAAGGGGGAGTACTGTAGATCACATAGAAATCTATAGAGGATAAATTTTAGGTATAAGATTTCATTCTATTAATCATCTTGATCATTATCCTATTTGATTAAAAAAAAATTAGTGCATTCCCAAACAAAAAAAAGGGTTTCATAGTTACCTTCAGTATTGGAAGCCCTAATTTCCTAACTATTCTTTTTCTTTCTCCTTCTATATTTCACAAGAATAATTTTTTTAAGCAAATGATCTTTATAGGGATTGGTTATTTGTATATGTGCATTTCCTATCCATTACAATGAAACCACTCAATGCATTGGATCTTAAACCATGATGTCATTGTCGTTTTTGTTTTAAACGCCTTCATGGTGAACAATGCGTTGTGTACATAGTAATTGCAGCGACACATATTTGCTTGTAAATAACACCACTTTATTTCAATTCGAGATATTATTAAAAATCCTTTTCGTAGTCAACGATGCACAGTTTACCTAAATATGCAACAGGCCACATTGTTTACAAAACACACCATTGAGTTTAAAATGAAAAAAATACTATTTTTTATATGGAAAACACCATTTCTTAAATTTGTTCACTGCTCGACAATGAATAATAAATAGTACTTAGGAAGTAGTTCTTTTCTTAATTTATAAAGCACCGACTGAATAGAAAAAATTGTATAGTGTTTTCAATTTCACAACGACATTGTTATACTATATCGGTGCGTATGTGTATGTCTGATGCAATGATGTATATAAATATTGTTGATGCCCCTGTTTGAATTATCTTAATGTACACACCGAGACCTTTTTTTTTTTAAATAATAAACTTTCTATATTTTTTATTTTTCAGTGAGATTTTGAAAATTCCAAGGGACAAACAAGGGAAAAACCAAGAAATGTTGGTAGGGATGTCCAAAAAAGTGTAGAAGAATATTTTAAAAGAAATTAACATAATTATGTTGCAAGAGGAGCCATCCCAACTACATTGTGCATTATGGGTATGCAATCATTTATTTATTATTTTATGCACATCGAATTTAAGTATCTCGTGAAATGCTAATTTTCAATTTTTTTGTTGTAGAAAAGAAAACAAAATAGAATCCATTCATCACATAAGACAGGATGACAAGAAATAAAAGGGTTGATCGCAAAGTTTGTGAGTATTTACATTTTCGGCCTTTCTTAAGATTTCATGTTTGTTGTGATGTTAATATTTAAATAATTAAGTTACACTTGTACATGGATGTCTTTTACTAGGTGCTAACATACAAAGAGGAGGCAACCCACGACTTGATAAATATTGGGTTAAGTATGGGTTGTGAGTATATGTTGAAGAATACAAGTTTAATTCAACAATTTGTATGTAGCTATGTTGTTTAACTTCCCTTGTTTTAGAATTAATGAAAAAACAAGAAAAAATTATATTGATTGTATCGTCTGTGATTTGTCATGTCATATTAAACATATAGGAAACAAAGTATGGCATGTAGACATCAGAGGATATTTTGAGATAATTCATGAAGCATGGATTCAAAAGGATGTGTATTGTTTATGAAAGACTTGGTGCGAACATATGTTTTTTTATCTACGCAATCATGTATACTCTACTATATATAAATATAGATATACTTATTACAATTCATTTCTATGTTTGTAGATGGAAGATGAAGGGGTAGAACATATAAAATCAAGACGATCATTAAAACATTATGTTAAAAAACCGAAGTACAATATCACCTACAAATGATGAAGAAATGAGGCATGCACAAAACTTGAGCAATGTCAATAGTTCAACTGATAAATGACAATCAATATAATTGAATGTTGTTGCAAGTTGTATGTTTTCGAATATTTGTTTTTGAAAATCATGGATTGTGTTTAATGTGCTCGACATATTGTCCTAATTGCATGGGGGCATGTTACCAATATGTGTAAAAATTACAACTTGGTTGCAATTTGATTATTGTATTGAACCTTTACATTGCCGCTTTTCGTATGAGAATGAGTCTCTTATTCCTATATAATAAAATGAGTTTCTTATTTCATTGCATTGTCGAATTTTGTAAAATGTCGCGTTCTTGAATAATTAATATGTGGATGATTTACATTGTTACAAATAACAGATTCTTAATTAGTTGGATAATGCATTAATGCAATCATTATATCAAAATGTAATAATATAAATATAAAAAACTATTTGAATTTGAAATAATTAATTGAAAATTTGTAAAAAACAATGAATTAAAATGTATACATATTAGTGAAATGCATTTTTTTTTATCTCACTAGACAGTGCATGCCATAATATAGAAATCGACGCGTTTTGAGGCATCATACGCATCGATACATATTAATTATAATAACACACCGGTACATACTATTGAGAAAACACAACGTTCCGTAAATGATATAATCTACAATAATATTTTTATTAATGAGGGAGAAATCTGCGTTGGAGTGAAAGTAATTTTTTCTCGACGTTTCGAACCCTAAAGCAAGTTCATCTTCAGGAGAAGAAAGATAGCTCACTTAGAACTAAGTGACCTATATTTCTTCTCCTTAAGAAAAATCTGCTTCAGGGTTCAAAATGTCGAGAAAGAATTACTTTCACTCAAACGCAAATTTCTACCTCATTAATAAAATCACATCTGTGCAAAAAAATGAATACTAAAATACAATAATATTTATCGTTTGAAAATTGCACAGTGCTCATGTTTGAAATATAAATCATGGCACTAAAAATAATTTTTGTACTGATGTGTTACATTTATTATATGCACTTGGATTCTAAATATTATTTACACACTAGTTCCTTTACTATAGTATACACACTGGTAATATTTATCGTTTCAAAATTGTGTGGTGCTCATGTTTGAAATATAAATTGGGGCAATAAAAATGATTTTTGTACCGGTGCATTACATTTTTGTATGCACCAGGATTCTTGATAGTATTTATGCATTGGTTCCTTTACTATAGTATACACAGATGTGCATACTAAAAATAATGGTGTCGACGCCTCACCTCGAATTTTCAAAATTTCACTACCCTTTGGTGCAAATGGTAAAATATATATCGTTACATACTATTATTACAAGCACTGAGGCACATGCTATATTAGACGCATTGGGTCTTGGGATAGTATGATCACACTGGGGATAACTATAACTTAATTTCATTCGGGTGAACAAATCCTATCGCGCAATGGTGTGTCATACAAAAACAACACAAAACTGATGTGTGGTAATTATAAGAGCATCGAAGTTTTGCATACGATGAAAAAGGCGGAACTGATGTGCATTAGTTATAAACGCACCAGGGAATTTTTTATTATATTAATATCTAGCATGTTTTTATTATATTAATGTACCAGTGCATTTTATTATAGTAATGTTTCAATGCGTGTTTGTCAACACTGGACCAACATGTTTTGAAAACAACAACACCAAAAAAAAAGCTCCACCTGCTTAAATTTTTTCAGTTATATGGAACATCCACTAAAACCTCCACAATCAATAGGGGAGGTTGTAGTGGAGGGTTTTTTGAATTGTTTTTCCAAATTTGGTATCACTAAAAACCTCTGCCAGAAGTTGGTCTGCTTGTACCGAAATTACTCAAGCTAACAACAATTCGCTTTTACACATCTCCATGAAAATTAAAGAGCTAGAGCAAGCTAACATCATGAATTCTTCCAACATAATGAACCTTCTCCTTTTACAAAAGTAGAGAATAGACTCACTGGAAGTTGAATGCCATCAATTCCACTCTCTCGTTCTCCCACAGTGTTTGGATTTTCTCTCTCTCTCTCTCTCATCTCTAACAATCGTGGCTCCAGGAAATTGTTGCAGGAAGATATCAGAGAAGATGATACAGTGGGTCAGAACCATGATCCCATGGAGGTGGAATAAATTGGATCTCTTCACTTATCTAAGGGGAAAGAAGCTCAAGATAGTGCACCTACCTTAATGGTTTTATGTTTTTCATAATAGTTAGTTTTTTGGGTAAATTTGTAAAGCAAGTTGTAGAAATACTTGGAATTTTTGTGTAGAAAAGGCCTTAGAGTATATGTCATATATATTAGAATTATGTTCATTTTTGGAGTATGCCTTCGAAATTTTGTATGTAATTATTGTTTTCTTTGGAAAAACTTTCTTTTAATGAATATAATTTTAGTTTTGGTTATAAAAAAAAACATTGTGTAATAAGAGGTTAATTTCAATATTTTTTCACATTGTGATGTTCGTTAAGGGTTATGGTTAACAATCATTGGTGAATTTTAACTATAGTTTACTTTCTATAAGTTTGATTGACTATGGGGTGAGTGAAAACTAATGATTGTATCTCATGATAAATTAGTGGCAATGCAAACCTGGAAAAAAATAAATATGTTAACTTGGAGGGATTATTCAATGTACATTTACAATGAATTTAAATATGGTGTAAGAAGATGAAACGTAGGAAATTGAATTATATTTTTGAATATACAACTTGTATTCATAGAAATTTTGAATAGCTATGTCAAATTTGATTTTTTCTAACAGTGGTATCTTATTTTTCCAACAAAATATAAGGTATATGTTTTTGTTCGTGCAGGTGTTGAGTACATTAATGATGAAGTTTAGTTCCAAAAAATTGTATACTTGTAGAGAGCCCGTTTTTATTGTGACATGTATTTTTTGGAAGTTTTTAATATTAATTTTATATTTTTTGAAATTATCAAAGTCAACATATGTATGAAATAACAACGTCTTTCTTTTTGTGCATGCTAAGAGGGTATTAACATTATCAAAACATGATTTTGTGTGTATTGAAGTTCACTAGTTCAAGAGCAAACCATAGGGTTACGAGCTCTGCAACTAGGGTTTGAACTTCCCAGCCAGACCGAGCTGCGCGCACTAGATGATGGCCCCGCAGGGGCTTCTGAACCACAGGGAGGGGGTGCCGCCCGACGCCTCCTACAAACAAATCGTGTCGAACGAGAACCAAGCCACAGGAATGAAGAGACCCACCTTTGAAGCGCCTCCAGACATCCATGCGCAACTTTTTGCAGAAGGGACTTTCAAGGACAAGGAAATGGACATAGATCCAGCTACGGAAAAGATTCCAGCAAGAGCCTCTGCCCCTTGGACGCTAGGTAAGTGCATCCCTCAGGCACCGCAAACCCCAAAATATGTCATAATCTCGCCTCACATAGAGGAGCATAAACAGTATATGCGAGATAATGCCCTAGTGGGGAATTTTTTAGGACTTTGGCCCTCGGAGTGGGATCTAGTCAAATGGATACAGCACTGGTGGAATCCCAAAGGTCATTATGACTTGCAGCTGGGTTCGAAGGGATTCTTCACAATCATTTTCCATAATATGGAGGACCGAAACCGTATCTTTGATGGCGGACCTTACTTCTACAACTCGACCAGACTCTTTTTACGATTCTGGACAGAGAAGTTCAGCCCGGAAAAGGAAGACTTCACACATGTGCCGGTTTGGATCAGACTGTATTCGCTCCCCCAGGAATTATGGCTGGAAGAAGTCCTGGCGGGCATAGGAAATACCATAGGTATCTATGTCAAATCCTCTGAAGCAACCAAACAACGACGATACACATCCTATGCACGGATCTGTGTATATCTGAACATAGCTAAGCCACTCCCTGGATCAATCACGCTGGAGTATCAGGATGAAGATTGGTGTCAAACCATCGACTATGAACATATCCCCTTCTGCTGCCGAATATGTCACGAACACGGGCACCTATTCAGAGAATGCCCTCTCAACATGCCACACAAGGAGGAGAACCCACAAAGCGGCAAAGACAAGGAAGGATTTGTGCAACCATCAGCGAGAAGACGACAAGGAGGAAGAAAACAACAAGCCCAGGTAAGCAATGCACCATCTACAAGCAATAAGTTTGACATTCTACAAAATCAGCTAGAAAATCTCAATACCCCAGCAACCCTGAATGCACCACTCCAGAACAATGCACCTCAATCCGTAACCTGAGATGATGAACAGCCACCAAAAAACAAGGAATCAGACCCTCTACCCACGAGCTTGGGTCAGAATATGCCCGAAATGCAGGAGATTGAAGATGGGGACGAGGAAATGGAGCTAGAAGAGTAGGACCTAGTCGGGGTGGACCTGGACCACCTTGAACACGCCTATAGGCATCAAAAACTCTACACCATCCCCAGGGACCAACTCAGGAAAGTGCACAAAATATTCCTCAACTCTTCAGCAGGATCCTCAGCCAAAGCTAACAAAGCCCTCGGCATCCAGGGTAGTCAGTCGAAAACCCCAACCAAATCCCAAAAAGACGAAAAGAAAAGGGGTCAGAAATCCACTAACAAGCTCATACAGGAAATAGGAAGCTTCATGGTAAACTCGGGGTAGATTCATCTGATCTCGGATAGTTTCCCTCCTCGCCCCCCTCCACAGTCATCATGAAGATCATCTCCTGGAATATCAGAGGCCTTAACGGATGTAGCAAGCAAAAAATTCTATGAGACCTGATCATAGCAGAAACACCAGATGTTGTACTATTGCAAGAGACGAAAAGCACCTCAGAAGACATCGAGCGGATACTCCCCTATTGCTGGAGGCAGGGGGGGTATTCTCGATCGATGCCATTGGAACAGCTGGAGGATTAGCCATCCTCTGGAATACCAATGATGTACTAATGGAGAATCTTCACGCCACCAGATGGGCTATCACTGCAGAGTATAGACTCATTGGATCGAACAAGCCTGGGCATATAACCAATGTATATGGACCAGCCACACCAAGGGACAAACAGGATTTCCTTCGGAGCTTGAGTTCCTTGGCCAACCTCACACAACACAATAGATGGATTGTTGGAGGGGACTTCAACATCATACGCAGCCTGAAAGAGAAGAAAGGAGGATCAAGGCGGCTGGATCAGGACTCCTGCGACTTCAACCAACTAATAGACGAGCTGCAACTAATTGACCTGGAAGCCAGCAACGGTACCCATACTTGGTCAAACAGGCGAACGAGAATCCATCAGATAGCCTGCAAATTGGATCACTTCCTCATTTCGGAACCCCTCATGATGGATGGCACGGCCATGGAATCCACTATTTTGAATCTCCCGGGATTGGATCATTGGCCCATACAACTCTGGATGGAAGTCCCTGCCACTCCAGGAAAGAAACCCTTTCGATTCGAGCAGTTCTGGCTCGATCACCCGGACTTCCAAGCGAATATCCATGGCTGGTGGAGAGAGGCAGCGATCCCTTATGGGTCCAAAATGTATAGATTCCAGCAGAAGCTGAAGAACCTTAAGCACAAGCTCAAACTCTGGAATAGGCACACCTTCGGCAGCATCTTCGACTCCAAGAAACAACTTTCAGAGCAGATGATCAAGATACAACGCCAAATCAGAGAGCAAGGACTAACTGAAGAGCTTAAAGCACAGGAACTCAAAGTGCAACAACAGCTTGAAGATAGGAAAAAACAAGAAGAAATATTGTGGAGACAGAAGTCACGAATTCAGTGGCTCAAGGAAGGGGATCGCAACACAAATTTTTTCCACCGAACGACTGTCCAGAGAAGGCACTCCAACAGAATTATGCACCTCCTCTCGGAGGAAGGGGAAACCTTCCAATCCCATGCTGATTTGGAATCAAATTTGATTGATTACTTTCAAAATCTTCTCACTGAACCCATCCAAGACAGAAGTGAAGCTATTCATAAGATCACAAGGCATGTCCCAACCCTTGTAACGCAGGAGAAAAATGCAGCTCTCACCAGACCCTTCACCATCAAAGAGGTAGATCAAGTGCTCTAGGACACCCCCAAGGGCAAGGCTCCTGGGCCTGATGGCTTCACCAACGATTTCTTCCATTACTGCTGGTCGATGGTCAGAACAGAGGTATGGGAAATTCTGGAGGATTCTAGAGTTACAGGAAAATTCCTCCAAACTCTCAACGCCACTTTCATCACCCTAATACCCAAAGGGGGTCAGGCACATCAGCCCAGGCACTACAGGTCTATCACTTTATGCAACGTCATTTACAAGCTCATTACGAAAGTAATAGCCCGAAGGCTCAAGCCAATTTTACCAACGATCATCTCCCCGGAGCAATCGGGCTACGTCGAGGGTAGACAAATCTTGGACAGCATAATTTTGGCTCATGAGGTAATTCATTCCCCACAGAAAACAAAAACCCCTGGTATGCTCCTCAAACTTGACCTATCTAAAGCATTCGATAAGCTCAGCTAGGCGTTTATGCGAGAAATGCTTCTTGCTTTTGGTTTCAATCAAGATTGGGTAGCTTGGATCTTAAGCCTTACCTCCTCGGCCTTCTTCTCTATCCTTGTAAATGGTGTGCCCTCGAGGCCCTTCTCCCCCACCAGAGGGATTAGACAGGGCGACCCCCTCTCTCCTTTTCTCTTCATTATTACGGCCGAAGGACTCAGCCGTTCCATCCACGCTGCTATAGAAAACAACCGATTGGTTGGGTTACCTCTGCACGACATCTACCCCCCTATATCGCATAGTCAGTTTGTGGATGATACTCTCCTTATGGGAAGCCCCACATTAAGAGAAGCCAACTCTATTCAGGAAATTCTCCAAACCTTCTCCGATGCCTCTCGTCTGGAATGCAACAAATATAAATCCCAAATCTTCTTCTTTAACACGCCTTCTCAGGTCCAGCGCCATATCTCGGATATCCTGGGTTTTCAGAGAAGCTCCCTTCCGTCCAAATATCTCGGCATTCCCCTGATTGACAATGCCCTTCGGAACTCCTCTTGGGAACTTCTGTTATCTTCTTTTTCCAAAAAAATTTCCTCTTGGACCTTCAGAGCCCTAAATCTGCCGAGCCGTCTCGTCCTTCTCAAAGCCGTGCTTCAAGCTCTTCCGATTTATACTTTCTTAGCGCTAGCCGCCCCAAATTTTGTCCTCACCACTATCAAAAGCTTGCAGCGGAACTTCATCTGGCAAGGCCTCAACAAAGGAAAGAAGATTGCACTCGTCAGCTGGGAAAAATTATGTAAGCCCAAAACTCAAGGAGGACTGGGTCTAAGGGATCCTTCCATAATGAACAAGGTTCTCAGTGCCAAGATCTGGTGGCGCTGGTTGAAGAACCCAAAAGATCTTTGGGCCAGACTCTGGAGCAAGAAATACGCCCCCCGTACAGCAGAAAGGAACCTCATCTGATGGAATGAGGACACCACGGGATCCTTAATTTGGACAGCGGCTAGGCAGAATAGACAGCTAGTCACCCAGCACGCCTTTTGGGATGTAGGCAATGGGGAAACAGCCTTATTCTAGCAGGATTCCTGGCAGCAATGGCCACCCCTGCTCAATGAAGACTGGGCCCATGAAATTTTCACTCAAATCACCAGGCTGGGCCTGCTCAAAGTAGAGGACTACTGGCAGCACAATCCCACGGAGGAAAATTGGCGATGCTGGCATCTAGATCGGGAAATCATTGACCCAGACTCACAGATCGACCTAACGCCACTTCAAGAAGAGTTGACCAAACGAAAAATCCCCATAAGAGAAGATGAAGACATTCTTAGGTGGGGCTACAGACCACAGGGCACCTTCAGCACACAGGAATCCTACCAGATTAGAACGCAGACAGACCCACCCCAAGCCCTGAAAGCCTGGGGAAAACTCTGGAATCTAAAGCATTGGCCGAAGATCACCATCTTCCTCTGGTTGGTCTCTCACTCGAGAATTCTCACCTGGGACAATCTTTTGAAGAGGGGTTTTATTGGACCTTCCATCTGTATCCTTTGTGGAGAAGCAGAGGAAAACATGAACCACCTCCTTAATACTTGCCCTTTCACTGCTCAACTATGGGATCAAGCAACGCTCATCATGCGCACCTCGGATCGCCTTAGAGACAGCATCATCGAAACTGTTATGAACTGGAGAGATCAGGCTTTTCATTCTCCCATTTTAAATCTCATATGGCAAATTTTACCTGGCTTCATCCTCTGGCAAACCTGGAAGGAGAGAAATCAAAGAATCTTCAAAAACACCTCGCTTCCGTGGCAACAATTCTGGTGTCAATGTCACAGTAATATCATGGAAACTCTCCACCTCAGAAACTGGTCCGATGCAGACAGATCTTGTCCTCCCTCCGAGCTACCAATCCTTCAATTCTGGACGCCACTCCTTTCTCCTCAGACTCCCCCCCTCCCCTCTCCCACACCGCCCTCGACTCAGCCTTCTCGCTGGACCCCTCCCCCAGAGAACTTTGTCAAACTCAATTTTGACGGAGCCTCCAAAGGAAACCCCGGAGCTGCAGGGTACGGTGTGTTCTTCCGCAACCACAATGGGCAAATTCTTGTCATTGGAGCAGGCTCCCTCGGACACACTACGAACAATGTAGCAGAGCTCTGGGGTCTGATCAAAGGACTACAACTGGCTATCGAGAATAACTTCCTAAAACTCATTGTCGAGGGGGACTCTCAAGTCATCATAGGCCTGCTGTGCAAGATTTTAAATGGGGAAAACCTGGAAAACATCTCACCTAGCTGGAGGGTATCACATGGCCTACAGATCATCGTTGGTATTCTGCATCCAAATCGGGTCATTATCCCCTCACATATCAAAAGGAAAGCGAATCAGATTGCGGACGACTTAGCTAACCTGGGCACCAATTGGAGAGGACCAGACCTTCATTGCAGTTCAGCCCAGGAACAGGATCACCCGATCCTACAACAAACTATTCGCAAGGCTGAATTGGTAGATCTTCCCCCGGATGGGGTGACAACGCGGACATCGTGGCAAGGAGAAGGGGTTGGCACAAGCCTTCACAGCACGGAGGCACGTGATGGCCTCGTGCTCCAGCCAGCCCCCATGCATGAACTTTAAATGTGGTTTATGGCCTTATCCGAGGGCATTAATGCCACACACACACAGGCCCCTCTTGCAAGCGTTTTCATTATGGATCGATTCATTTGGTTTTTCATTTGCTCTCGCCTGTGCTCCGCAAGGCTCCTCTTGTTGGAGAACAGGCCAATACGTCTCCCAGTCCCTCTCCTGCGCAAGCTGTTTCCCTGGCCTTTCATCTCCACGGTGCACTCAATGACGCGTCCGAGGGGGAGGCCGAAGTGGGGCTCTCCCTGGAAGCCCCGTCGGCCCCTAGTCAAGCCTCCTGGTTCACCTTCTGGTCGACCCCCCCTGGATCCTCAACCGGATGCTCTCCTGCAAAATTCTTCGGCTCCCGCATTAGCTTCAACCTCCCGCTCCCCAATCTCCTGTCAGTGCTACCATCATGTCCCTCTGGTGAAGTTTCAACCCCCGACACCCTTCCATGGCTCAAGCGGAGACCCCCATCAGAACGCGCCTAAGCAGGAGGATCAACAATCGACAGGTACTTTCGATCGGGCATATTTCAGAGACCGTCTACTTATCATGACCGACCTGGTCTTCGAGCTCCGGCAAGAGATGGCCGATCTCAATTATCGCTTTCAACAAACTGACGAGAAGGTGGAGAGATGCATCCTTCTTCTATCTTCCATGTAGGGGGCTCTCACAGAGGAAAGGACACCTGATGATATGCCAAGGGAGACACCTGCCACTGCTACAAAGGAAGGACCGAGCATGGGTCAGCGTTCGATGAAGGCTGAACATGACCACCGAGAGGAGGCAAGCGAGCGTGACCAGGCAGGCGAGCCCACTTACGAGCCAACTTACATAGTAGAAGAGCCATGGCCAGGGGATCTCCCTCCCATGTGGTCGACATATTCGCCAGGTGTTTAGATTATGCTTGTCTTTATGCAGTTTTGTCAGTCTCCTAGTCTAGCGGATGGTCAGTTCTGAACATAGCTCTTATTGCCTAAGTTAATGATTTTCAGACCTCTAAACTGGATGAAAGACTGGACTGGTTTCCCCTCTGTTGGGGCAGTCCAGCTTTGCATTCTAAACCTGTATACTTTTTGATACTCTACTGCAGTCTTTAGCAGGAACTTAATACAATTTTCTTCTTACTTACAAAAAAAAAACATTATCAAAACATTTTTTTTTAGATCATAGGTATCAGTCTCCTCTAGTTCCACATATAACTCATTCGAGAAATGGTTAAGTCGAAAAAACGTTATAGCAAATAAGAGAGGTATGTATTCTAGGATTTTGATATATATGTGAAGACAAAAATAGATTAAAAATAGTAAACAATGTGATTTTTTTAAAAATATTATATATTTGAAATCTTCATAGTCGACTCTATTTATGTCTATAGTTTTGTCAACAACTGAATTATTTAGCCTATAGAAAAATAACATCAAAGGAAGATATATAGAGGGGTATTCACAAAAATGAAGGTTTTTATCAATTTGCAGACTGAACAACTAGGTTTGTCATCCCAAATCTAAATCCGAGCCAACCAAGTCATCATAATCATTGTCAATCCTACCCCAAAAAAATTGAATTCAAAATAACTTGTGCACGTTCTTAGGAGCGCGCACATGCTCTAGGAACACGCAGATGTTCCTATTAACGTGCATGTGCTCTTATAAGTCATTCCTTTGTCCCTCCCTCTCTCTCTCTCACTCTCCCTCTCCCTCTTTACCCACACTATTTTTTTCCCTCTCTCTCCCTCATATTCCTATACATGGCAAGAATTAGACATCACAAGGAATGGAAATACCTATAGCTAGACCTTGCCTTGACATGCCTCATACTCGCACAACCAATCCCTCTCTATGCCCCTCCTCTTCCACTCTCTCTCTCTCTCTCTCTCTCTCTCTCTCTCTCCCTCTACCCCTTTTTCCCTCCATCCCCTCTATCTTACACCTCTCTCCCACCATTTCTCTCTCTTCGCATTGTTAGTCTCAGTATCATTCTCTCTCCCTTTGTATCCCCCCTTGCCTCTCACTTTCTCTCTACCCCCTCTTCTATGTCTCCCTCTATGCTTCCCTTCATCTCACTATACCTCTTTCTACCTCCACTCTCTATATCCCTCTCCCTACTTGTCACACTCACACACACACTCTCTCTCTCCCCCCCTCCTTCCTCTATCTCTCCCCCTCACTCCCACTATCTGATTCAAATTATTTTGAGAATGAAATGAAGGAGAAAATATAATAAGGAAATACAAATAGAGATAATAGAGATACAATAACATAAAAAATATATTTCATATATATAAGAAGAGGAAAAAATGTATAGTAATACACAATTTCTATTAATGAGTGAAATGTATAGAACTATAAAATTACAGAGTGAAAGACTTGCTAGAGTGGTGGTAGTTTTTCTCTGAGAAGAGATGTGATGTCTACACTCATTCAAAAGAATATGATGATGATTAAAATGAGGCTCCAAAGGCCGTTTTAACATAAATAAAATCCAAATCCCCAACCTCGGAAGATGAAACGCCAAAAGTTTTGTGGGCCCCAATGGAGGTAGTTGATACCTCAACTTCCGGAGGGTGTAATGTTTGCATATAATCTCCATTTGGGGCATTTGATACCTCCTGGGAAAGGTATATCCAAGAAGTACATTTTCTTATAGGTTATAAAGTATGATTTTGGAAATCCATGGCCCTCTAAAAGTCCAAAAAAATGTTGTTTAGGGCCTCAAAATGACTCTGAAAGTTTGGGACTCGAAAAACTGTAAAAAACTACCAAAATGGAAAATTGTTCTTTGAGATAATGGAATAGGTGGGTGGCCATCGATATCCATCTGGATCAATCCTCCCTCCTTAGGAAGTAATGGTCTCCATTTTTTAGAGTTCCCGTGGGAGATGGGGAAGCGTTTGTTGAATCTAAACTTTGGTGAGTTGCTTTCCTTGTTGGAGAAGTTGCGTTGCTTGGCTTGTGGAAGGCTGTCACAAACTTGATGTTAGAGGGGTTGGACCTTTTTAACTATTTTGATTACATGAGATGATGGTGTGCAGAAGGAATATTTGTGCTTTGCTTCAATCTTTCTAACCTTCTCTTGTTGTATAGAAGGGGCTTAGATCAAGGTCGTAGTGGTCACAATTCACTTATGTTCACCTTCTTCTCGAATCGCAAAGAAGCTCAAATTTGTCATATGAGAGACAACTTTTCTTCACTATTTTGTGAAAACAATAGTTAGAAATACCTCTGGTATCCTATAGAGGTGATCCCCAAGAGAAACAATGGCACTACGAGGTCGAGATTCATAAAAAACATGGAACTTCCACATATATGGCTCACCCAAAAGAACATCACAAACGTACAACATGTGATCCAGAATCAGATCCAGGAGGCTTCCTAGGTCTAGAAAAGGCTCAAAATGAAAGTTCTCAGAATCGGACGAAGCCAATTCCATTGCGACCATCTTGTCACGCTTCTTCTGGCCATATATTTACTTTCTCAAATGGGCTTTGTATGCGATATTTATCGCACTCTGATCAGATTCCTAAACAACTAAAAAGTCAAAGGTCAAACTGACAAAAAGTTAATGCTGACGTTAGCATGACATCACCATGCTGACATAGCATTGAGACATGTGGCATCACAATAGTAAGTTGACTGGGCATATGACAGATCCAATAAGAAGTGGACAAGTGGTACATTCTCGACAAGTTGTTTGGTGCCACATGGCCCAATCGTGGACTGCCACATTGCACCCCATCAATGGTAGTTGGTATAAAATTTTTGGAGCCCATGGGATTCAAACACATGACCTCTTGGTAGGTGCCAAGATTTGGGACAGGTCCAACAGCCAATACGCCAAGGGTAGAACCCTGATCCCATGTAAAGTGCCACAGAACCAGGAGCTAGCACATTTAAGGGGCCAACGGCTAGCCCTTTGGGCTGGCGCTAGGCCATATGGTTAGCATAGGACCACAAAAGAGGGTGCGCGCTTAGGCCAAGGTGTCTACTCTGTGTATTATTAACCAAAAGTGGGTTTTTACCTATGTTTAGTGGATTTTTATGATTTTTAGGCCTGTAATTGAAGATTTTGGCCATTATTGGGAGATATTGGGATTTTTTTGAGCCCAGATTTTGGGAGGAAGTTGGGGAAGGATAACCAAATTCAGATATATATAAACCAGACCTATTTGAGGCCACGAGGGACAATCACAGAATATTTATGCTGAATAAAATCCAAGCCAAAGCCATTTTTATGCAGGGAAGTTGTTGAGGAGGAGACCTTTGCGGGCTATTTATGGGAGCTACACTCAGTATTTTTCAGATCCATCAGTTGTGTTGGATTTCTGAGGTCAATGAGAACACAGTGAGATTAGTATGAAATCCATTTTATGTACTTTTTTTGTACTTTTCAAGAATTGAATAATTAATAAAGAATCCTCCCCCACTGAGACAAAGGCCCGGAGACATAGGCAACCTTGTCGAACTCCATTATCACTTCTCTCGTTATGGTTTGCTATTATTCATGCTTATGTTTAGATCTGTATATTGTTTTATGGATGATATGTTTCTTCATTAAATTCATCCTCTTTGGTTCATCTTCATAAATGGTTAATTAACACATGCAATTAATAACTCAACCACAGTCATTTAAAAGATTCTTTTCGAATCAAGTGGTATCAGAGCTAGTTGACGTTTGGATTTGAGTTTTGCATGTTAACCAGGGAAAAGCTACAATGTGGTGAAGGAGAGATTGTTGAAAAGAATCCATTGATTGGATTGAGAAAGATAGCTTCTCACAACGAGAAGATAACATCAGAAGAGGGACTTTCTCAGGATGAGAAAGAGTTCTGGAAAAATTTCTTCGCCATGTCGGAGATGAGGAAATTTTTGTATGAAGATTACTTGGAACGTAAGAAACCAAATCTGGGTGAATCTTCAAAGGGAAAAAGTGAAGAGGGAGAGGATCCTCCTCAGATTCCTCCTTCACCTCCATCATCACCTCCTTCTTCTCCTTCTTCTTCAAGTTCAAGTTCTAAACCCAATGCAAAGAAACATGTTCATAAACATAAGAATGAAATTCCACTATTAAAACTTGATGTTAAATTTGAGTTACCCATATATGATGGTGAAGTTAATGCAGAGAGACTTGACAATTGGGTCAGGCACATGGAGGTTTACTTCACTATGAAACAGATCAAGGATGAGGCCACACAAATCAAGTTGGCATCTTTGAGACTTGCAGGCACAACTCTCATCTGGTGGCAAAGCAAGTTGCAAAATGGAACAAAACAAGTGGGTAATGTATTTCCATCATGGCAAAGTTTCATTTATGCACTTAGGAAGAAATTATATCCTTTGGGTTATAAAGAAAAATCATTAATTGAATGGCAAGCTTTAAAACTAAGAAAAGGACAAACAATGCAAGAATACATGGATGGCTTTCGAAAAATGGCATTGATGTTAGATATCCCTTTACATACACAGGAAACCCTTATGAAGTATATGGGAGGTTTACCTACACATATTAGAAACATTGTATTCATGTTTGGACCCACTACCCTTTATGAGGTTTCTGTTCAAGTGACATACATTGAAGAAGGGAAAGCAGGTGTAACAGGGGAATCATCTTCAAGGAAAGAGAACAAGAGGGAATTGCATGGCAAAAAGGCAAATGCAGTGGACATGATGAGGACCGTTGTTGGCAGTTGCATCTCGAGAAGAGGCCAAATTTATTCAAGGAAAATAAGGGAAGGCAAACAGTTTCAGTGACAACAAGACCCACAAACTTAGGATCGAATTCAGGTGATGAATCAAAGGTCTCATTGGTTGGTATGACAGGTAAAGTTGGTGAAGGCATTGATTGTAGAAGTAACTTTTTTCATATAAGGACCATCATGCAACACACTAAGATAGACAAATTAATCGACAGTGGATCTCACTATAATATAATATCAGAAGAATTGATTAAGCAATTGGGGTTAAAAACACAAGTACATCATAAGCCTTACACACTTAAATGGATAAGCAATCTTCATCAAATGGACATAACAAAGCAGTGCACAATCAAATTTGCAATTTCATCCAAGTATGTGGACGAGGTAACATGTGATGTAGTGCCATTAAGTGAATGTGGAATGATCTTAGATAGTCCATACTTATATGATCGTAAGGCAATTTTCTAAAGGACAAAGAATCAATATCAATTAACCAAAGCAGGTCAAGGTTATGTGGTTCATGCTCATTATGTTAAGGCAAATAAAACACTTCAAACTATGGAACAATTAAAGAAGACAGTGCAAGCAAGGAAAAAACCAATAATTGTTTCAAATGAAGTAATCGATCTTAAGCAAGAACAAGAAATGATTGTTGAATGGAAAATCAATCACAGGTTGCTCCAAGATAAGCTCATGTTGTGCAAATTTTACAAGTATATCAGCTCATTTGCAGTCGTCTTTTTGATGCTTTCATTAGTAATGTCGTCTACATGGATGATAGTGGCTTCAGTAAGACGTAATAGGGATCAAATGGCTAACAATATGTTGTCAGTTATCATGATTGTGTTACAATTGATCTTGATGAGACAAGTGCACAGGACAGAGTTTAGAGACAAAGGACAAGTCGAGTGGCCTATCCTGAGCTTGTTGACTGGTCAATAACCTTTTGGGGACCAAAAGGTCCTTTAGTGGGGAGGTGTGATCCAAAATCGGATCCAAGAGGCTTCCCAGGTCCAGAAAAGGCTCAAAAATGAAAGTTCTTGGAATCAAACGAAACCAATTCCATTGTGACCGGATCGTTGCATTGATTTCAAAAATATATTTACTTTCTCAAACGAGATCTGTATGCGATAGTTATCACACTCTGATCAGATTCCCAAACAACTAAAAAGTCAAAGGTCAAACTGACAAAAAGTCAATGCTGACATCAGCATGACATCACCATGCTGATGAAGCATTGAGACATGTGGCATCACAACAATAGGTTGAATGGGCATATGATAGATCCAATCAGAAGTGGACAAGTGGCACATTCTCGACAAGTTGTTTGGTGCCACGTGGCACCCCATCAATGGTAGTTGGTCTAAAAATTATGGAGCCCATGGGATTCGAACACATGACCTCTTGGTAGGAACCAATATTTGGGATAGGTCCAACAACCAATGCGCCAAGGGTAGAACCTTGATCCCATGTAAAATTCCACAGAACGAGGAGCTAGCACGTTTAAGGGGCAGCGCCCAGCCCTTTGGGCTGACGCTAGGCCATATGGTTAGCATATGACCACAAAATAGGGCGCCCACTTAGCCCAAGGTGGATAATCTGTGTATTATTAACCATAAATGGGTTTTTACCTATGTTTAGTGGATTTTTATGATTTTTAGGCCTATTATTGAAGATTTTGGCCATTATTGGGAGATATTGGGATTTTTTTAAGCCCGGATTTTGGGAGGAAGTTGGGGAAGGATAATCAAATTTAGATATGTATAAACTAGGCCTGTTTGAGGCCATGAAGGACAATAATATAATATTTATGCTGAGGCAAAGGCAAGCCAAATCCATTTTTATGCAGGGAAGTTGTTGTGGATGAGACCTTTGCGGGCCATTTCTGGGAGCTACACTTAGTCTTTTTTAGTGCCATCAACTGTGTTGGATTTATGAGGTTGAGAAGAACATAGTGAGACCAGTATGAGATCCATTTGATGTACGTTTTTTTTACTTTTCAAGAATTTAATAATTAATAAAGAAGCCTCCCCCACTAAGACAAAGGCCCAGAGACGTAGGCAACCTTGTCGAACTCTGTTATCAATTATCTCGTTATGGTTTTTTGCTATTCATGCTTATGTTCAGATCTATATATTGTTTTATGTCTACTATGTTTCTTCATTAAATTCATCCTCTTTGGTTCAACTTCATAAATGGTTAATTAACACATGCAATTAATAACTCAACCACAATCATTTAAAAGATTCTTTTCGGATCAACATGGAAACATCACACAATACCTCATCCTTGAAGGGATTGATGTTGTAGGACAAGAAACATTGTTGGATGAAATGAATATATCGTCCCAGGCGAAGCCACCCGATGTTGTATGGATGTGGGTGTGGTGTTGTTGGCAATTCCAAGTGTTTGACAAACTCTACTGAGGTGAGTTTCTTTTGGATTTCACTATCAACAATGAAATGCAACATGATCACATTTACCCACATCTGTGAATGTAAGAGGCACTCCTCCTCTTCAGGATCTGTTGGTTCTTCTAATTGAATCGTTGTGGTTGCGACAATGGTAGTGGGTTCTACGTCGATGATATGTCTCCTTCCATTATTTTCTAAATCATATTTTGAATCAGGGTTCAAATCCTTTTATTTGATCTCGGCCACCAATGATTGTTTTGAGTGACACTCATCAGTGTTTTTCCAGGGAATTTTGTGGAAATCACACCACTTTCCAGTTTCCTTCTTCGTCTTTCCGTTACCCTTATTTTCTTGTGGCTTGGACTAGTTTTCTAGAGGCTGGTTGTTAGGGTCGTCTTTACCATACTTTGGTTATTGCGGATTTGCATACCTGAACTCCCATTTGTTCTGGTTCTTAAATTTATGTTCAATCTTGATAGTACATTGATAATCATCTCCAAGTGATGAGTTTTCCAAAAAATCCATTTTAGTTTGGATGTAACTGTGTAGAGCCCCACACTGTTTCAGTTCCAAATTCCACTCAAACTATTTGATATACATCTTGGTGCACAAGGTATGGAAGGTATTGGTGAAATCCGACACTTTTTTTCCCCTCTCTTGATGCACTGTGGTCCATCTCATGTACTGGTCTTCATAGTTTCCAACAGGGTAATATTTTTCCTTGACGACATCTACACAATATTCCCAAGTGGGTTCGGCCTCGAACATTCCAAAATCCTTTGTGGAAATTTTATCAAAGTAAGTCTCCCACCAATGTTTGGCATGGGGGAGATCCTTAAGGAGCACAAAAGTGATCTTTTCCCCGTCGAAGAAACTGTGCACAGAGAAATAACTTTCTAGTAGATTTAACCATTTTTCCAAAGCATCCGCATCTATCTGAGCTTCAAATACGGGAATATAAAAATTAACGTGTACCTTGAAAGGAGAGGTGCCTCCAAAGTGTCTTATTTATGAAGATGCATATGTTGTTATAGGCAGGCATCAAAGGATGTGGGAAATGTTTTCCATCATTTCGTCCTTCTCTCGCGTGAGAGATTGCTCGAGAAAAATATTAATAAAATCTTATCCTCCCACATTTCTGTTTTCTTCCACCATAGGAGGCCTCTTGGGCTGGTTTTCCTCAAGAGAAACTAGCTCAAGACCCAACTCTCTATATCCTGACCTCATCTCAGACATGCACTAAGAAATGACAAGAAGCAACCTTCTCTGACACCATTGTTCCAGATTATTTTGAGAATGAAATGAGGGAGGAAATATAATAAGGAAATACATAGAGATGTAACAGATATACAATAATATAACAACGATATTGCAGATATATAACAAGAGGAACAAATATATAGTAATACATAATTTCTATTAATGAGTGAAATATACAGAATTGTAAAATTATAGAGTGAAAGACTCGCGAGAATGGTGGAAACTTATCTCCGAAAAGAGATGTGATGGCTATGCTCATTCACAAGAAGATGAAGATGATTAAAATGAGGCTCCAAAGGCATGTTTAACATAAAGAAAATCCAAAAACCTAACCCTAGAAGATGAAATGCCAAAAGGTTTGCAGGCCCTGATGGGGGTAGTTGATACGTCAAATTCTAAAGGGCGTAACTTTTGCATACGATCTTTGTTTGAGGTGTTCAATACCTCATTGAAAAGGTCTATTTGAGAAGTAAAAATGTCGTCAAGGGTTAGGGCATGAAAAAGAAAATGCTTTCCCCCAAAATTCTGAAAAAAATGTCATTTAGGGCCTCAAAACGGCCTTGGAAGTTTGGGACTTGAAAAACTTTAAAAAACTGCCAAAATGGAAAATTGTTCTTTGAGCCAATGGAATAGGTTGGTGGAAACTGATATCCATCTAGATCAATTCTCCCTCCTTAGGAAGAAATGGTCTCCATTACGTTGACTTCCCATGGGATATGGAGAATCATTTTTTGAATTGTTATGGGACTTATCGGTAAATGCAGACATAAACATATCTCCCTAGATCCACCTAGATCTAGAACAAAACAAGACAGGGCATGACGCTTTCCCTAAGATCTAATCATTGAGTTTACTATCAAACAAAATATAGGAGAAATATCATTTAAATATCGATTCCTCTTGTCTTCGTCGTCCTAGCTCGACTCCAGTGCTCCTCTGATGTTAGGTCTGCAAGCGAACACAAGCCAACCAAAGTGAAAGCAAAATAGCATACTCAAAGAGGACCTTAGTATGTGATCAAGGAATCATACAATAAAACAAGATGGGTTTTATAGGAAGGAAACATATCACTGTATTATAAATAATGAAAGTGGAGATTACAACCAAAGCCTTGATGTTGCAAGGTCCCCTTCCGATGTCCCTTTTCTCCAACACACGCACTTGCTCCAAACTTGAATGAAGAAGATCCACAATGACTTGATGAACTTAAATGAATCTCTCAAGAATGACCCAATGCAAAATTCTCGATACAATCTTAGACAAATTCAACCTTCATTAACCTTAATTCCTTGCTTAAACTTTTCCATGATAAATCCCTCCTTATATAGGGGAAAGAGAGATGGTTAAAGAGATTAGGATAATCCCACCAAATCAGTGAAGCGAGTAGAATCCCAACCATATGGGTGCCACCTCACCTTCTAGAAGATTCCCTTCTAGAACTTTCGTGAAGGTTGACCTTTTCTTAGCCTTTTGGCATCGTCGCACCCCAACTGTAGAGCAACCTGTAGAGACATCGCAAACCATATTTAGGGTAGCCTGCGATGACCAGGCATTATCACACCCTTCTTATGATGCAGCCTGTGACAACCCTCCTAAATAAGGTTTTTTTGGAAGAGAAATCCAGTCACCTTTCTCATTAAGATAGGTTCTTTTGGGAAAATGAACACATGCTTGTCAATGGATCATTTAGATGACCAAAATAATGTGTAACATAATTCCCCCCAAAGTATGAGGCTGGAACTCGTGACAGTTAAAATACTTTGTAACTATGTGTATGTCGGAAACAAAGAGTGCATCAATCGAGAACCTGCAAATAGTCAAGCATCAACATAATAATATACCATTGTCCGAGGTAGACATTCCCATAATCATATTACAAAGTTTTGAATGAGTCATGGCCATTAAATATATAGCGTGGATCCATGTCATCGTGAACCAACATAGACACCCAGAATACACTGTGGATCTATGCTTTAAAGACTTCAAATTTCGATATAGCCATGAGACATACAAAGTGGATCTGTGTGTCAACATAAATCATGAATAATCCATCACATCCTAGACTAGAATGGTGTGACTTAGGGTCTTCATTTCCACCTTCCTAAGTATGAATCTGACCATGCGATTACAGGTGTTGAAGTTGAACATGGTAGAAACCACTTGATAACCGGTCAATGATGAGAATTGTTAACAAGTGTGAGGGAAATCACCATTGATATCAATGACTCCCAAGGTACCCCAGTACAATACAATGAGTGTGAATAAATTATTTGAATTTGAACACTTGAGGGAATCTTACAATCAGGGGCCAATGATGTGAACCCACTGTCGAAAGCGAAGAAACCTGCCATGATTCTAAGTCTTGTTCCTGGATAATGAGCTGAAGTCAATAGGAAAAAAATCGTCATAGGAGGGCCTTGATGTATCCCCCATCATTGAAATGAACTAAGTAACATATTTGAGATAGATCATAGCATGAAATGATTCGAAACTGACACAGGGAAGGCCGACATGGTAGAAAATTTATAACTGCAGATGGTTGACTTGATAGGAGGCTTATTAAGGCTGGACTTCTCTTTAACATATGAATGACATTAAAATGGTCTTGGAAGCATTGACTCAAGGAGGACCTGACATATAGACATGTGGATGGTCAAACGAGAGACGAATGGATTTCCCAACTCGGATACAATGATGAAAGGGGGTATCATGTTCAAGAGTGATTATTACTGCCACTAACACGGATACAGAGACACATTTCTTTCCCAAATCCCCCCCCACCATTTCTAGCAAGTACCACTTTATTTTTATGCAAGCTTGAGGAGGATAACATATGCTTGTTGATTTAAGCTCATCCTTTGGACGATTCCCTCGGAGTAGGTTTAACGAACCCTAAGAAGGAGTGGTTCGGTCCTGTGCGGGTATTTCGATGTTTGTTTAACGAGTCCAAAGAGATAAAACTCGAGGTTTTTTCATGTTTAGAGAGTCTGAAAAACAATTAAAGAGGACTCCACAAGTTCCTTTTTCGTAAATTAATTTGATGAGACCAAAAAAGTGATAATATACTGCCCATCAAATGTTTTCTTCAAATACTTTTACGAGCGTGAAAAGAACAAGGTTGCTCGACAATATTTTCGTTTTTAAGGAGAGTGAAAAGAGCTTAAAGGATATTCCATAGGTTTAGTTTTTCGTGTTACCATGACGATTACAAAAATATGACAAAATTATACTCGGTTACCTTCTCATTGATTTATGAGCACAAGGAGAAACAAAGACTATGGTCGAAATTTTTCCTGAAAAACTCTAAAAGGATTTGTACAAACGACAAATGTATAAAATAAAACCCAAAAGATGTATCCTTGTTCAAATTCCACTCCTAGGTTTCTCACCTGCGAAAAATCAAACGCTTGTAACACCATTAGAAGTCTAGGGTTTAAGTGGAATACATGAAAATAATATAAAAACAAAATGGAATAGTAAAAAGTTAATAAATATGATTAAAAACTTTTTTTTACCATTTCATTGTTACTCCATCCAAACTTTGTTCCAAAACCCCCCTTTTTACCTCAAACTTCCACTGTTGATTTCTTGAGGTACGGTGGACCATTTGACGAATGGACTCCGCAGAACAGGTAATATTCACCTTCTTCAACTTTTCATTGGTTAGAAATGGCATTTTAGGTTGTATTCTGTACGGTACTAGCGTCGGAGGTCGTCGCAGGCACCTTGTATCATGCCCTACGATGACCCAGGGTCATCGCAGGCACCTTGTATCGTGCCCTACGACGACCCGGGGTCATTGCAGATGATTTTTAAGGTATAGTGCGACGACTCCGCACTGTACGGGCTAGATAGCATGCAATGTGCGCAATTTTTTTTTTTTTTTAAGATGTTTCAGTCAATAAAAAGTGTATAGGAGAAAGATGAAGATGTTAATGCCTCTTTTATGTTCCATTTCAGGTCTTCTACAATAAGGATGTTGGTGTGGTGAGAAAGAGAATATGAGGATGAATATTACTTCATCGGGAATGACCCAGGAACAGTAAATTCCCTCTGACAGTGTGGACTGCTAAAAGTTTTCAAGATCCAGGGAATGGGGGCCCTGTTGAGGTTAATGGAATACTTAGTTCATACGTGGGACATAGAATGATAGGTATTCCATGTGGGGGCTCACATCTTGGAGATAGATATCGAGGATATATATTTCTTGACCGGGTTGTCTCACTGAGGGGCTCGGGTCACATGGACAAGTAGTAGAGGAGGTGGCGAACCTATGAGCCATTACTTCATTTCACATTGTGTGCCAGGCATTAATAAACATAGCAGAAAGGTTTCTATCTAAGATGTCCATGAATTACCTCTATGGATTGTCCTATACACCATTACGCGTATGGCGGAGAGAACAATTCCACATATGACCCTTCAGAGAGACTTCCAGTATGCACTGGAATGCATGGAGCCTCAAGTTTTCAACTGGAGTGATGGGGTTCTTAGAAGCATGAAGAAATAGTTGACAAAGTGTAGGAGAGGTGACTTGAAACAATTTGGATACAGATCAATTTTGGTTTCCTTCTTCTTGGAGAGGGTTCCAGACTTACGCCTATAGGGAGAGTGGGGCATACCGGCCCCACATGATCCTAGAATGAAGAGGTGGTGCGACCTCATGGCTTGACATGTGACTGGTCCCATCGTCAGGTACAATGATGTTTTCTTTGATTGGTTGAGGACCCAGATGCTTATGGTAGATGATTACGCATATGTCAGCTTAGATGTCAGAGGTGACCTAGACTTTGTTCTTCCTGAAGGTTCTCAATGGGGAACATAGGTAAGAAGTGAAACACCATGAATATTAATCAACTCATATGTAGGTGCGTATATTTCCCAAACAGTAGATGCTAAGTTCTGAGTACTGCAACTAGCGCCATCATCGAAGCCAACGTAGGGTAGCAAAGACACCGACATCTGGAAACCAAGAACAATGCAAGGTAAGCAACTGAAGTTCGAAACCAGACAATGAAAAAGCACGCACGAGTATGATACACTAAAAGTACAAGAAATCATGCAAAAATGACTTAAGCATAGTACTTCTTTAACTAAGACAATTTCGGGGCTCACTCAAAGGGATGCCATTATAATCGACTAGCTCATAAGCTCCTTTCTCCAACACACGTTTGACAATGTAAGGACCTTGCCACATGGCCTCGAATTTACCAGCCCCTAGAAAATCACGATCCTGTTCATACAGGAGAACAAGATCACCCTCAGAAAAAACACATGGCTTGACATGCTTATCGTATTGGGATTTAACACATTTCTTCCAAGTTTCAATAACTAGGGCGGCATCGCAATGGGTTTCATCTAATTGCATTAAATACAAAAGAATCTCTTCTTTGGTGAAGGTATTGGGGAGAAGTTCAATGACCAGTTTCAAAGACGGTATTTCACATTCAATCGGAAAGACAACCTCGATACCATAATCTAGCTGGAAAGTTGTAAATCTAGTGGCGGACTTGACAAATGTCCGATATGCCCATAATGATGAGAATAACATTATGTGCCAGCTTGTCTAATGAATTCCTATCATTCGTCGAAGCATAGTAATGAGAACTTATTGATTGCTTCTACCTGGTCATTGGCATGTGGTTAATAGGGGGTTGAGTTTTCATGGCGAAGACCCAACTTTTCCATAAGTTCAGACATCATAAAATTCCAAAAATGACTACTATGATCAGTAACGATAGCTTGAGGAATACCAAAGTGAGGAATGATGTGATTGAATATGAACAATGCTACAGTTTTCCCGATGTTCTCAAATGTAGGCATTGCCTAGGCCCATTTAGTGAAGTAATCCACAACTATAATGATGTATCCATGCCCCTCAGCCGAGTGAGGGTTACATGTCATGAATTCATTGCCCCATTTGGTGAATGGACCAATGAAATATACAGGATGTAAAGGAGAAGGATGAGACCTTATCTTGTTTTTATAAGTTTGGCATGCATGGCATTTTTGAACAACAATGATGCAATCCTTAAATAAAGAAGGCCATAAATAGCCTACTCGTAAGATATTTTGGGCAGTGGCATACCCATACATATGACCGCCACATGCTCCAGAGTGACAGTGTTTCAAACCTTTCTCAGCTTCATTGTAAGTGAGATATTGTCGAAAAATGGAATCAACACCGCTACGGTAAAGAGTATCACCTAGAATGATGTATTAGAGGGCTTGATATCGTATGCGACGACAATTTGTACTAGATAGATCGGGCCGGAAAGTTTGAGTCTGGAGATAGATGATGATATCTCTATACCATAGGTCATCATAACTGATCAGAAAAAGGGATTCGTCGGGCAAGGAATCCTCTGCCACATTTTCTGTCTCAGTGGAGGGAAGGTCACATATCAATTCTGCAAAAACCAAAGATTTATTAGACTTAGTGCGTTCAAACTCTAAGTCAAACTCTTGGAGAATCACTATCCATTTGGAGTACTTTCCCCCTTTCAATTGTCGCGTAAGGATATGATGGATGGGATTGCAATCGAAAATAACAGTGGTTTTGCGTAGTAGGATATAATGACGAAAATGTTGGACAACTTGAACAGTTGTCAATGCTAGTTTCTCCACATGGAGGTATTTTGTCTTGGTGGTCATGAGACTCCGACTCAAATAGTATATCACATGTTCATCATGCGAATCAACATCTTGGTCTAAGACCATGGCGATGGTAGAGTTCGAGGCAACTAAGTAGAGGAAATAATATCGACTATAGTTAGGGGGAAACAGTAAGGGTGTACGGGTTAAGGCGAGTTTCAAAGCTTCGAAGGATTTGTTCACGGTATCATCCCATACAAACTCATAGCCTTTCTTAATTATCCGAGTGAATCCTTTTGTAAGTTCAACATAATTTGGGATGAAATGACGCAAAAAGTTTGCCTTCCCTTCAAAACTTTGGAGTTGGCGTAAAGTGGAAGGAGGAGGTAGATTAAGGATAGACTCAACCTTCAAAGGGTCTACACAAATCCTGTGTATTGACACAATAAAACTAAGTATTCGACTGGACTCCACACAAAAGACACACTTGTTTGGGTTTAAGGGGATACGATAATAATGACAACGTATGAAAATGGCCCTCAAATGTGCCGGGTGATCTTGGCGATGCATGGAATGTGTCGGTATATCATCAAGATAAGGTTGTACGATGTGATTTATATTATGGAAAGCATATGACATAGCACGTTGAAAAGTCACGCGAGCGTTCTTGAGACCAAAGGGTAATTTTCAATAAGCAAAGGTCCCCCAAGGAAAAATAAAAGTAGTCTTGTGTTGGTCTGTGGGTAGGATGTGAATTTCATTATATCTAGAGAAACCATCCATCAAAGAGAAGATCTCACTTCCGGCACAGTCGTCGACAATTTGGTCAATGAAGGGGGTTGGGTAATTGTCCTTAGGACAAGCCTTATCGATGTCCCTATAATCTACACAGACGCGGATAGTACCTTGTTTGTTATTCACCGGAACTAGATTGGATACCCAATCAGTCAAAGCCACGGGATAGATAAATCTAGCTTTTAGAAGTTTTTCAACTTCAAGCTTGATAGCAACAACTTTGCGTGGCTTCACTGGGTGAAGTCTTTTCCGAATGGGTTTAGCATCCAGGTATGTCTTAATCTCATGTACAACGATATCAAGATTGATACCTAGCATCTTCGTAACTCCAAGCGAAAATGTCATGAAATTCTTGGAACAAGGCTTTGTATTCGCTAACCTCATCAGTAGAACATGAGGCTCCAATATGAAGATTATCCATGACTATGAGTTTAATAGATATGTAAAGAGGGATGGTAGGTGAAATTTTTCTCAAGTTCCCTTCGTACAAAACATTGTGTGATGACTCAGGAACTGAGGAAATAACCACAACGGTTGACAGAGTCGAAATCCATTGGTAACTCTTGATGGTGTCACGTTCTAGGAAGAGAATGGATTGATGATGTCCATCGTCCCAGGGGGTGTCTTCCATGGACATGACTGACATGATCATCTCATCCGTAGGAAAAATTACGTGAAATAGATCGGGAGATGAATCACAGAGAGGAGAGGAAGGGGTTGTTGATTTGATATCTTGGTAAGCGGATTCAATCGGACTTAAAGGCATCCGGTTTCCATAATGGAGGTGATCACCAGGGTTAGGTACTACCCATGGGTCTTATGACACAGAGGTTTCATGAACAGTGGTGGATATCATGTTAATAGAGGCAACAAAAGGGGGAGAAATATCAGGTGGTGGGATTGGAAATGTACCCATCAAAGTAGAATATTTCAAAAGACCCACACCGACATTCTCGTAACTAGGGGGTGTCTTCGAAATGAAGGGAATGTTGCTAGTACGAGAATCAAAATTAAAGACGACCATTTGGTCAACAGTAACAACCTTTCCTTGGTGCAGGAAATGTAACACACATAAAAGTGTAGACACAACTAAATGCATGGAATCAATCTAGATACGACCAAGTAAAAGGTTATAATCAAGAGGTGCATTGAAGACCTCAACCTCAACATTGACCAACTTACCTTCCAACGTAATAGACAAAGAGGGAAGAACATCGTAGGGTTTAAATCATGTACCATTAAAGGCCTTAAGTGTATTGTGTGATTCAGTGAGGGTAAGAGAGCCAATGGATTTACAACAAGTAACTGACATGACGCAAGTCGAGGCTCCTTCGTCAATAAAAGTTCTACAGATATTCTTGTTTTCAACAACAACTTGGATCTGAAATGCTAAATGAGGAGGGAGCCTTGGAACGTGATCTTTCAAGCCAAAGATTATGAGATTAGTATCCATGGGGTCAATTCAACCAATGGATTTTACAGTGCCTTCTATTGAGCAGGGAAACTTTGAAGGACTTTGAGAGATGACATTGCCGAGGGTGCTAGTGAAAGATCTTCTACAATATTGTAGTTTTGTGCAACACGAGCGTGAGGGTTAAATGTACACTTTAAAACAACGCCCTTGGGAGGAGGGTGAAGAAATGTATCAATACCTAATCGTTCGAGATGAAGAGGATTTTTGGTAAGTGAAGTAGGGGGAGAAGGTTGAACCAATGAAGGTGGTATATCATCAAATTTCTCTTTGGACGGAGAGTAATCTTTGGCTCGAGTTGTGATTTCAACTTCTTTCTTTTTAGAGTCACCAGTACACATAAGGACATAGGATGAAGTAGAAGGGGTAGTTTGGTCATGAATGACTAGTTGGGATTGCTATTGAGAAGGGAAAGGTTGTGACAAAACGATAGGTGTAGAAGGCTTCCCAGTCCCTTGAAGGAACTTAGTAACTTCGACACGTCTTGGACAATCTTTTGTGTAATGATTGTCACCATAGATAAGGCAGGAATAATGAGGCTTATGTTTGTCTTTATCATTAGTAGTTTGTGTTTTGGATTTATTAGATTGTGAATTATTATTCTTGTCCTCCTTGTTCTTACCTTTTCCTTTCTTTTTATTTTGATTCTTTTTGGCAGGCATGGATTGGACATAATTAACTTCAACAGTCTTACCAATGGAAGGAGTAAGAGTATCTTATGCATTAGAATGACGGGGTTTGGGATTGGTGTGAATGGTGTGCATCGATTGGGTATCAATGTGGAAGGTGCCAATCACACCATCAACAACATGAGAACTACTGGAGGTTTTTGGGTAGGGTTTGTCGAAGGACGAGGAGCGTCAGGTATCAAATCGTAAAGTGTTCCCATTGGTGAAGAAACGAGATCAAGGTACTGAGCATGACTAATCACCTGCTCTTYAGTGATAACACCACCCATGGAGACATCATGAGTGATAGGTCCAATGAGTGATTTGGTAAACCACTCGGCTAAGAGTTGATCAGGAAGAGGAACTTTGATTAAAYGTCTTCTTCTCCTCCACTCATGAATGTGATTAKAGATATGTGTGGACAGGAATTGCTTGAAAGAACTCAAAATTTCGGTTCCCATCTTGTAGAAAATTGGCAACTGGTAATGTGTCAAAAAGGCCATGGATAGGGTGTTAAAATCATTGTATAAACCTCGAGGTAACTCRATGTACCATTTTTTTTCCGAACCCGTGAGAGTTCGTTGGAAAATTTGTAATCTGACGAAGTCACCCATTAAGGAGTTGGTTGAACACCATAGATGAAAAKTCATAACATGATTATTCATATCTTCTCCTATTTGACTKTCAAATTTAGGAATGTCAGATGGTAGCTTGGTTGGTATGAYAGGCCAATAAGGAGAATGTAAGATAGGATCGTTCAAAATCCTAGACAGTTCAGGTAAATCCAAAGTGGCTAGAAAATGCAACTGTCGATTCACTTGTGGAAATTGGTAGTTTTGAGGGGGAAGTCCCATAGGTGTACCAATAGAACCATAAGAAGTCTGCAACTAATTAGATAGTCCTGACAGATTCAGTTGTTGAGGATTTGGAGGCATATATCCCATAGGGTTTGGTTGATTAGATATGTTCCCTTGGAAAGGAACACTAGATTGAACGTTCAGACCCCAAGCAGGATTCAAAGAACCCGAATATGGTTGACCGAGGTTGGGGGGTACAAAAGAGTTAACTTGAGGATGTTTCCCCCTAGTTGGTTACAGATTTCCTTGGAACAGAAGTTTCCAAGGTAAATATGGTACCACAAGTGAATTTCGTCCATAAAGTGGGTTATGGACTTCAACCTGAGGTTTCCCCCCAAGTTGAGGCTGTGTCCCAATCTAAGGTTTCCCCCCAAATTGAGGTTGTCCCCCAACTTGGGTTTGACCTCCAATAGGAATCTGGAAACCAAAAGTGATAGAAATATTGGCGCCTCCAAAAATATTGGTGCCACTAGGGCCAGATCCTCCAAGCAGGGGTGGAGGAGGAACATGCGACCCTCCGGAGAGAACCTGAGAAGGTGTAGGAACAAAACCAGTGGCAGCATTATACCCAGGAGGAACAAAAAGTCCAGAAATTCTGAATGGAACCTGGGTAGAGGTAGGAAAGAAAGTATTTAGAGCTCTATACCTAGGGGGAAGGGACAGATTCTATCTAGGTGGAAGTGGTGTCCCAATTGGATCTTGGGAGATAACCACATTTCCAATAGGAATCGTAGTATCTTGTGGGACCATAGTAGAATGGGCCATCTGAAGAGTAGGGATCGAGTGAGAACCAATCAATATTTGGTTCGAAATGGTGGTGACACTACTAGTAGTACCAGTGAAATGGTCCAAAGGTACTTTGTAGGTGACAAAGGTTTTAGGGACTTGTGATACTACAGGTCGATCGGGACTCACTCTGAGGTTACCGTAAAGGTCACACACTGTCAAAGGAATGAAACGAGTAATAGAGGTTCTGGTAGTGTGTGTCGGGGTCCTAAATGATTCACTATGAAAAACTGGATCCTTTACCCCAGATCCCGCGTTAGGTCCGGTAGATACTCCAGTATTATCAACAACAACAATTTCTCCAGCCGATTTCATGCGAAGTATACACGCATCTGGCCTAAGAGGGGGGATTCTAAAATCCTCTAAAGAGTCTGAAACAATTCAAAATCCTTCTAAAGAGTGTGTGCTACCAAATTCCGAAGCAATTTCGTGATCGGCCACTCCCTCAGGAGAGCCTTCTGATGAGTTAGGAGGCAAGGGTTGGTAATCCTCAAGATTTTTGGGGGTAGCCCTTGCATCCTACGTGAACGATGAAGTTCAATGTTGCTCTAGCTAAGTAAATAACGAAAGAAATCTATGTCTGACTAGAGAAAACAAAAAACACTCACTAATAAAATCTAGGAATCAAACCAAGCAAACAAACCTTCTCGTTTCAAAGTCACTAGTTGGTGATGAAATCCAACATCGTAAAATCAAGACAAGAAGGGGATGGGATAAGTGGGTGGAAAAGTTATGTTGATGACCTGCTTAATGGACTTACACCCTGGTGCAAGCTACCACACGTAATCATGGCTATACCCTCCAAGGAGCCCAAGTGAGTTTGGCTAACGTCGATTCCAGGTACCATGAAGACTTTCCCCTCCACAGTCACCTCGTGCAAATACCCTAAAGAGATAGGCTACTAATTTTACCAACTACAATAGTGATGCCTGGGGAAACAATTGACAGTCCGATCCAAGCGCAAAGGCAGGGTATCTAGCCCGAAATCAACTTGAACGGCTTCCACTCATCATTGTGGGTATACGCAAAATATCTACACCAAGACCAACAAAACAAGGTGAGTAACTCTACTAGTCTTAATGCAACCTCAGGTTTGACCCTTGTGTGAGAAGGGATTCCTAGGACAAAATGTGGAAATTGGATTTGAACTCTCCCTATCACAAGGTACTATTGTGTGTTTTGATGATTTGGAGAGTGTACCTCACAACCTATTCCAAAGCGCTATGCTAGCTAATGTTGGTGTAAAATATCCCTAGAAAATAAAAGTTACTAATTTAAGTTTTAGATTTACAATGTATTTTAGAGGTTGTTGCCTACTCAAAAAGGAGATGGAAGTGAAATTGTTGATGTCGTGACCTTGACCCAATAAAATGCAAAAAGAGATGAATGCGCAATTTTCAATTCAATGAATTCTAGTTGTAGTATGGAGAAGGTATTTTTCTTTGAAGTACATCAAGCTACTAATTCCAATTCCTTAATTCTGAACGAACACAATTCCAAATAATAATGCACTACAAATTTTCCAATTTCTTCTTATATTTCGAATGTAATTTTTTTTCTTGTAATAGATTTCTAAAAAGAATAAATGAATTCAATTCTTCGTTTCCAAGATAAAATCAGGGGTATGATGATGAAAGGAAAACACAACCTACGAAAATCAAGACACTCTCAATACCATTCCCAAATCAAAATCACAATGTAAACAAAATGAAAGAGACAAGAAAAACTCTTGACATAAGAAAGCAATTTTTTTTTCTTAATCAACAAACAATATGACAAATAAAATGAATCCAAAACTCAAGACAAATCAAAGACCCTTTGTCCAACAAGCACTCATATGAATATCCAAGATTATATCCTTGTGACAATGAGTATGAGAAAAAACTTGCAAAAAGAAAAGAAAGACTTTCAATCACTAAAACTGACTATAAGAAAGCTCCAAAGTCAAGAATCAATCAATCATGGGCACATGAAGTTCACTTCAGGCTTTCAGGGAAAATCTGGGTAGCAAAAAGAAGACTGACTCACTCCAACAAAACCTACAGGAATTGTTGCAGGCCGAGCATAAGACATAGCGCGATGAGCAAGGGTCATCGCAGGTGACTGACATAGCAGAGTGTGATGTCTTCGCACTGGAATGGCTAAGCAGAGGGAGAGAAGAAAGGGTCATCACAGGCTGCCAACAAGGTACAGTGCGACAAGCTCTGTAAATTTTGAAAAAATGGGAGAAATACATAAAATCCAAAAGAACTTCTAAACCCAGGGAGTCTGAATGGATCACCCACAGACTCAGAGAATGAGAATTATCGGGAGAAGGTAGGCTAAAATGAAATGGGAAGAAAAAAATAAAAAAGGAGGTCGTATCCACAGTATGGTTGCCAATTTTTTTATGGGACTTATCAGTAAATGCGGAGATAAACATATCTCCCTAGATCCACCTATATCTAGAACAAAACAAGACAGAGCACGACGCTTTCCCTAAGCTCTAATCATTGAGTTTACTATCAAATGAAAGATAGGCGACAAACCATTTAAATGTCGCTTCCTCTTGTCGTCGTCGTTCTAGCTCCACTCCAGTGCTCCTGTGATGTTAGGTCTGCAAGAGAACACAAGCCAACCAAAGTGAAAGAAAAATATCATACTCAAAGAGGACCTAAGTATGCGATCAAGGAATCATACAATAAAATGAGATGGGTTTTATGGGAAAGAAACATATCACTATATTATAAATAATGAAAGTGGATATTACAACCAAAGCCTTGATGTTGCAAGGTCCCCTTCTGATGACCCTTTTCTCCAACACACACACTTGCTCCAAACTTGAATGAAGAAGATCCA
>ML795788.1:173955-186588 GCA_009831015.1 Picea engelmannii
TTATTTTTTTAATATAAATTTGCTTTTAAATTATATATATATATATATATATATTTATTAATTTCAATTCTTTTCTTTTCCTATTTTTTTAGTTTTTAATTTATAAAAATAAAATAAAATAATATTTTTTTGTTAAATATTCAAAAATAGTGTTATTTAATTACAAATTTTTGTTTTATGTATTGAAGTAAAGGTAAACAATTTGTTAAAAATGATGTTTTCCACTATATTTTAAAAGTATGGAACTATACATTAATTAAGGAGACAATTATGTGAAAAATCTTAATTTCAAAAAAGTAAATGGTAAAAATTATTTTTAAGATTGAAAGAAGTATAGAAAAATGACAAAAAATACTGTTGAAAAAAAAATAAAAATTTGAAAATAGATGAAAAATAAGCATTTAAAAAATATTGTGGAAATATTATGGATCAAAAAATTTAAAATATCAAAATACCACCGAAAAAGGGAGGGGGTTGCTACCGATACCACCATTTTTAAAAACGAGGTAAAAAATATGACCCTTGAAAAAATTAAAACTCGACAAAGCTCTCGTTAAGTTGGTAATATTGCTAAGATCATTCTAGAAGCAAAAGCTTCTATTAGGTATTCTTACATTGGACTTATTCTTCCTTATTGCTAGGCCTTAATAATATTGACCTTTATTACATGGAAATATATTATTCTACCTACATGAGGGGTAAGATCCCTAACACTCTTGATGCAACATGGTCCATCTCATGTACTAGTATTCATAGTTGCCAATAGGGTAATATTGTTCCTTAATGGCAGCTACAAAAGATTCCCAGGTGGGTTCAACTTCAAATATTACAGACTCCTTTGTGGAAATTTTCTCACAGTAAGTTTCGCACAAATGTTTGACATGGGGGAGATCCTTAAGGAGCATGAAGGTGATATTTTCCCTGTCGAAGAAATTGTGCACAAAGAAATAACCTTCTAACATATTTAACCATTTTTCCAAAGCATTCACATCTATCTGACCTTCAAATACGGGAATATCAAAATTAACATGTACCTTGAAAGGAGAGGTTCCTCCAAAGTGGTTGCTTGATGAAGACAAATATGTTGTTATAGATAAGATGTCGAAGGATGTGGGAAATTTTTTCCATCATTCCGTCCCTCTGTCATGTGAAATCTTGCTTGAGCAATAGATTAATAGAATATTCCTCTCCCGCATTTCTCTTTTATTTCTCCATGGGAGGTCACCTGGGTTGGTTGTCCTCAAGAGAAACTAGCTCGAGACCCAACTCTCTATACCCTAACCTCGTCAGGGACATGCACTAAGAAAGGACAAGGAGCAGCCTACTCTGACACCACTGATCCGGGTTATTTTGAGAATGAAATGAAGGAGGAAATATAATAAGGAAGTACACAGATATGTAACATAGATACAAGAATATCACAGAGATATTGAAGATATATAACAAGAGGCATAGATACACAATAATACATCATTTCTATTAATGAGTGAAATGTATAGAACTGTAAAATTACAGAGTGAAAGAGTCACTAGAATTGGCAGAATCTTATTTCAAGCAAATGAGAGACACTTACACACTGAACAGAAAAGAGGAGAAGAAGAATTCAATCAAGAACTTAAATGACACAACAATCACACAGTACACTGATATTTTACCCTGGAAACCCTTAATTGAGAAAACCAACATTCCTTGAGGATTCTGCTCTCTTGTTGTCTTATTCAATCCAAATAAAAGGTTACATGTTTAACCTTGGTACACACCTAAGACACAATCAACATCATACCCTCTTTCCCGCACAAGAAAAACCATGTAGCCAATTTGATTTACTTCTACATGACCAACAACATATGATTACACATGCATTAACTTACATTAAAACATTATTGTATTAGCCTTTACAACCTTACAACAAACCTCTTTATAGGCTTTACAATAGGAGAAACCCTAAATATTGGCACCAAAAAATGGTTACAAATCCATGCAGATCATTGGCTACAAATCTTGCAAATCCTGAGATTTTGTTATAGTCGACTCCAAGTCGGATTACCAGTCGACTACCAGTAAGCCTTCATTCGGTCTCTAGTCGGTCGTCTCACGCTTGCACTTCGACCTCTTGTAGGTTGAATTTCCGTCGATATATTCAACGTCAACTTTACCCAGTTGACTACCTCGACTTTCGACTTACTGTCGATCCACATCGACCTTCGACCATCATTCGATTCACCTCGACTAGACTTTCACTGCAAATAATATAACAATCCAACATTCTCCCACTTGTTGTCTCCTTTGTTGAAACAAGAGATTCCTGAACTTTTGTTCAATGACCCAGGGAAGCAATGCCCATTACCTCTTTGCACTAAGAGAACTTCACAACACTCATAGACTTGGTCAATGAGTTTGTTATGTTCTCCAATGTGTCTACTTTCTCCAGTAGCACCTTGTTACTTTTTACCATATCTCTTACGCAATGGTATTGTACATCAATGTGCTTATTATTTGAATGATAAGAAGGGTTCTTTGCCATAAATATTTCCCTTTGACTATCTCAACTCACCTTCATAGATATCTGCTCAAACCTGATTCTTGAACACAAACTTTGCAACCATACTGTTTCTTTACTTCCATGAGTGGCCACCATGTATTCAACTTCTGTTGTTGACAAGGATACAAACTCTTGTCACTCACTCATCCAACTTATTGCTCCACCAAACATCTTGAATACATATCCATTAGTTGACCTCCATTGATCTAGATCTCCATCCCAATCGATGTTGACAAAGCCATGTACATTTAATTTACCATTGTCACCTCCAAGTCTTCCTTGGTAGAATATATCATAGTTCTTCATGCCACACAAATACCTAAATACTCTTTTGACAATTGTCTAGTTCTCCTTTCCAGGTGTCAACATGTACCTTCTCAACACTCTCACTACATGGGCAATGTCTAGTCGAGTGCATACCATCACATACATTAGACTATTGTTGGTTGTGGATCCTGATTATCTTACTGATTCAAAGGTCTTTGTTTTCAACCGTGTTTATACCCCATGAAGAGATTACACCCCGAAAGAATGTACATTCCTCCATGCGGGGGAGTGCAGAGGGGGGTTACCCCCTCTGCGGGGTCCGGGGGCAAGAAGGCTTCGTGCGGGGGTTTGGGGGCGAAGCCCCTGAAGGAAAATTTACCTTGTAAATTTGTATTGTAATTTCATTGTAAATATGGACCGCTCATTATAAGGTCACAGATATGATGGTAGAAGTTATGTTATGTTTTTTTCCCCTAGAAGGCAACCCTCTTTTATGAGGGAAATGTATTGCGGCTATGTATCATGGAAAACATTGTATTCTGAGTGAGGAGACTATGAGAGAAAGAAGAGGAAGTTACAATGGGTGTGTTGTAGTTTGTATCCCTTCATTTGCTGAATAATAATAAAGGAAGGACCTGGCAATTTCTCTGGTGGACGTAACTCACACTGGGTGAACCACGTATATCTGTGTCTCTATTTTATCATGTATCTTCTGTGTTTTATTTCTGCATTTGTTTTATTTTATTGCTCTGTGATCCTATTTTTCTAACTAATGGTACCATAGTGAAAGGTAACTCGCAGGAAAAGAGGGTTCCTGGTTCGAGTGGGAGCAATGGAAAAAGATGGAAAGTTTAGGGTTGAGAAATTTAGTGACCAAAACTACCAGTTATGTAAGATGTATATGGAACATTATTTATATCAGAAGGATCTATTCCTACCATTGGGTGGAATAGTGAAGAAGTTGATGACCATGAAGGATGAAGAATGGGAGGTTCTTGACAGAAAGGCACTAGGAACGATACGACTGATCTTGGCAACGTCGATGGCTTTCAATATTTCGAAAGAAAAGACAATGGAGGAGTTGATGGATGCATTGGATAAAATGTATGAAAAACCCTCGACATCCAATAAGGTATTTCTAATGCAGATATTATTTAATATGAAGATGTCGGAAGGTGGGTCTATTGCAGATCATTTAAATGAATTTAATATGGTTACTAATTGTTGGCCCTTGGTTATGGAAGGAAGCGAAGAACAAGGAAAGAAAGGTAAAAAGAGAGCTTCGCGAGAGACACAGTAACTGTCACTGAGTCAAAGTGAACAAAAGAGAAGGAAAGATGGAGTGAAGTGTGGAAAATCAAGTCATTGGACGAGGAGATCAGGGATGACAGATCAACAAGGAAGAAGGATCGTGGACAACTCAGCAAGCAGAGAAAACCATCATTGGATGATTTGGAGCACCACGCGATGAAGAAGGAAAGACAGGCTGGCGAAGCCTGGAAAAAGCGGGTCAAGTTGACCTAGGGTTTTAGACACCTAGGGTTTTGGTATATAGGGTTTTGGAACCTAGGTTTCGACCTAAGGTTGTCGGTGAGAGATTGTAATGTATAAATAAAGCTCAAGAGGACCTGGGTCGGGTTGGTCATTGATTATTGGTATGATATTGTTGTTATAGCTTTGTCGTGGAGGGGGAGGATTGTATTGTGATATCTTCAACTGTGTGTGAAGGTCAAGTCCTGCAGCTGGGTGTGTAGGAAGGGGAGAGAAAGAGAGAGAAGAAAGAAGATCTGCTAGCTGAGAGCACATATAAGGATTGTATTCTTTAACTTAATAAATCATAAGCACAATTTGTGGACATAGCCCTAGAGAGAGGGTGAACCACGTATATTTTTTGTCGTATGTGTGATTGATGCCTGGATCCATGCCATTGTTATATTGTTATTTGCAGTCTTATGTTAGATCAGATCTATAGCTGCATAGGATAGACCTAGATGATAAGTGATATATAAATGTTGTATTGTTGTTTTGATAGATCCACTTGATATTCCCCTGGTTGTAGACATTCATGTCCTACAACCCCCCTCTTAGTTGCTCCGGGTGAGACTGCATCTGCTTCGTAGGTGCTTCCGAAAGGGCTAGTATCTAGGGCTTGTTGGTGTGCTCTTGGAGTGAGCCTCGGGTCTACCCTTGTGCCAACAAATGGTTCCGTTGCCGGGACAGGAATCTGTGTAAGGGAATGTCAAGGTGGTTCCCATCAAAGACAGAGATTTAGAAGTGGATAGAGGATCAAGAGAGGGACTTCGCTGAAGCCCAAAACAAGAACCCTAAGATAAGTATTTAAGGTTGGTTGCAAAGACACATCTTCACCGATATTCATCAGATATTCTTTGGAGGAATCCATCAAGAGTTATACGAGTGGTTAGCTAGGTTAGCCGATATCCAGTTCGAGATCAGATCTAGACCTCCTGTGGTCTGGACATTGTAATTGATTAAGAAGGTTAAGAGATTCAAAAACACTGTATTAAGGGTTGTAGATCACTAGTTTGATAGTRCCATTGGAGGGTATATCACCGAATTTGCTGTTGACAKAACATAATCATATAGGCAGGTCGAGAGATACTTCTTTAAAGGACCCAGAGGAAAATTTTTACAATTTCTGAAGCTAAGAATCAAGATGTTGTTGCATGAAAAGAATGTCTTGAAGATAMAATAGATTGGTTGGATCTAAAAAGGCTAATGTTGAAGAATTCAGACAGCGACAACGACACAGAAGYTGGATATACACGCTGTGGGAAAGTGTTTCGAGGGGTTCACCTTGAGAACTTGTTCAAGAAAAACTATGAATATGAGGGTTTCTACACTGGAGAAGAGGCAGATGCAATAGACGAAGAACATTCAGAACCCATCAGAGCAGAGGAAGAGGAAGATAAAGAACTTTGCCAGAACGAGCCAGAAATATCAGGAACTACACAGACCACCGAAGTAAGTAATATCAATCCTTTTGTAATTTAAGAAACGCTAAGTAATCAGAATATTCTGAATCACCAGAGTCCACAGACTACTATTACTAGTAGTTCAACATCTACTCAGATAGGAAACCTAGGCAACTCTATGGTAGACGAGATGAGGCTCCCTATATTTAAAGCAGATGGATCTGAATATCCTGATCAACACTAGTTCTTGTGTGAGGCCGTATGGAACATTAAAAATATTACCGATGAAGCTATTAAAATAAACTAGTTTAGCACTACGTTGAGGGATCGCGCGCTGCAATGGTACATGTAGCTTTTCTAAGGACTTGCCCAGCCTAAGCCACTAAATGAGATCAAGAATACGCTGGTTGCAGAGTTTAAAAAACCTAAGTCGGAGTCATAGTGTATTATTGAGCTGAAGGAGATCAAACAGAAGGCAGTGGAACTTGTTTGGGAGTTCGATCAGAAATGCAAGACCCTAACATGCCGATTGAATTTTAAGATCCCAGATGAGCAGAACAAAGATTGGTTCATCGCTGCTCTTTTACCACACATCAGAGTTCCCCTGATGCAGCAGAAGATTTCATCGCATGAATAAGCTTTGGAGATCGCCATGAAGCTTGAATCGACACCTATGGGAGAATCTAGCTTAGGCATGAGCCAGATCTTGAGCCATCTGACTAGTTTGTTTCTGCAGGTTGAGGATATGAAGAAGGACAATGGGAAGGACAAAAGAGAAGATATATGGTGTGTAATATGCATATCCGAAGGTCATGATAAAGAAAATTGTCCCCTGTTTCATGAATATTTGGCCTTAGGAGCGTTGAGGCCCTTGAAGCAAGTTAACCTGCCCTGGTGTCAAGTATGCAGAAACCAACATTGCCCTGGTGAGTGCTACTATATGTAGAAGTATGTTTAGACACCCAAAAACTTGTACTGCACCTTCTGTAAGTCCATAGGGAACTATGATAGATATTGTAGGGATTTTGAATTGATGCACGAAAGATCAAGAGACATATACAAGATCCAAGGCAAAGTACACCAAGAAGGAAACAATGCACAGTATAATTCTCCAGGAAGAGGAAGTTTCAATCCTCGTGGTGGATACAGAGAATGAGGACGGGGAAGAGATATGGCTCGAGGCCAAGGACAAATAATCTGTTACAACTGTGCGCAACTAGGACATTTAGTGAGGGACTGCCAAAACCCTTGCATAACCTGCAGTTATTGCAATTCCTTCAAACATGTCATCAAGGATTTCCCTTTGCTTCTAGCTAAGCTTCAGGAAAGATGAGGACCTTAGCAAAACTCGCAAGTGCAATTGATATATGCTGAACCTCATGGAGAAGACCCTAGAGTCGTTGTTATCACTTGAGGAGGCGCTGCTATAGGAGAAGATAGAACAACCCAAGGAAAGACTGCAGATGACCACGAAGTTAGGAAAGATATAGAGAAGACCCCAACGTTCGATGTTAAGAAAGAAATATATATTTTTGAGGAGGCAAGAAAAGAGTTCAAAGGAAATCAAGGCTCTTCATCAAAGAAACAACCAGAAACCAAAAAATATGGCATGCCTCAGGCGTTTGATCAGTCTGTGTCACCAACAAAAGGAAAAGAGGTAAGAAATCTCATGGAATTTTTGTGCACTTGTGTTAAGTTGATTCAAGATAAAAGAATTGTACAAGAATTACAAGATTTAATCAAGCAGTATGATCTAGGAAAGATAGACTCCTTACTGAATAGGGCAATGCACAAAATTGAGAAAAGGAGAAGGACAAATAAAGAATTACGCCTGAATGCTCAAATAGGAGAATATGATATAGACTATGTGGTCCTCGACTTAGGGTCGGAGGTCAATGTCATGACGAAGCAAAATTGGGCACTGATGGGAAAAATGAAGTTGATATATTCCCCTATCAGGCTTAGAATGGCCAATTAGCAAGATGTCATCCCATTTGGATGATTGGAGCATGTCCCTGTGGATATCGATGGAGTTAGAACCTTTGCATATTTTGAAGTAATTGAAATTGTTGATGACAACTTCCCTTATCCTGCATTATTAGGAATTGAATGGACCTTCAACAATTCTACTGTTATTGATCTAAAGAAGAGGCGTATTACATTTGAAAGAGATGGCCTTAGGGTCATTGCACCTTTAGATCCAGATGAGGGTCCTCGATACACAGATCCTATCAGAGAAGAATACCATGTGTACGAATTGGAAAACATCTACAAACTAATAGCCAGAGAGCAGGATTATATCAACCCTACCGCTGACGGGAATATGAGTTGGCGAAGAGACAACACATTTTCATTAGACTTAGAAGAAGCATTGGAGAACTGGCAGAACCAAATGTATGAAGTCTCTACCAAAATATGTGCTAGACTAACCAGAGAGGTTCGCTGGATCGACACAACAGTGAGTAACTTACCCACATTTGTTGGGATGAACCCTTTAGAAAATTTATTATCAGAGTTTGATACAAGTGTAACAACACAATAGAGGTTGTTGGCAATGGGTGAGGCCATGAAAGACACACCAGCAAGATGGTGGGGGATGCACAAAGGAAACATCACAGACTGGACACAATGTCAAACTTTGATGACAACGTAGTTCTCAACACAAGAAGGAAGCTGCGAAGTGAGGTACACAGGTCGAATTTTCCCAAAGGACAGTGTGCGAAGATGTGAAGAGGCCTAGAGTGACATTCCTTGAGAACAATGGGTGCACAGAATCATTAACACGTTGGACACGATCTTTATCAACTGGTACCTCCAAGTGGAGCTGCGCCTCGTCACTTCAGATTGGGAAGGTATGATCCAGAATTTTGTAACCACCTTTTTGTTTGAAAGTGAATTTCCTTCAGTAGACCAAGCATTACATATTGTGAGAGAGAAATTATTTAAGGAGGCATCTGGCCTCCCTTTGGAGTAAGAAGAGGATGAATGGACCACGCCATTCCAAAAATTGCAAGGATGTTACAACATTAATGTCGATGAAGATGATGATCCCAGGAAGGTAACATCGCTGAGACAGAAGGCCACAGAAATGTGGAAGGACTAGGAGTTTAGCTAGAATTCATAGGAAAACTGATCAAAATAAAGTAAGTCAATATTGGGATAGAGGAGACATTGAAGCTTGCCAATGTCGCAGATTATGGGGATGCTTCTACCATTGACAAGATTACAGAGTTATTGCACGAATATCAAGACTTGTTCCCAACCAAGTTCACTGACATCAAGGGAATAAAAGGGCCTATGGGTGAGATGAGAATACCTTTGAAACCAGATGTGAAGCCAGTCAAGAAAATACATTACAGACTGAACCCGAAATACAAGGAAAAAGTGAATATCGAGCTCGACAGAATGCTGGAAGTAGGGATTATTGAACCTGTCGAAGAGTCGGAGTGGATCAGCCCTATGGTGGTACAAGACAAGAAGACAGGAGAAATCAGGATCTGTGTGGACCTCATAAAGTTGAATGATGCTTGTCTGCATGACCCTTTCCCTACACCATTCACAGATGAAGTGTTGGATAACGTGGGAGGCCAGGAAGTATATTCTTTTACAAACATCTTTTTGGGATACCATCAGATCTGCATTGCTAAGGAGGACTGCCATAAGACTACGTTTTCCACAGAGTGGGGATCCTACCAATATATAGTAATGCCATTTGTATTGAAGAATGCCCCAACCATATTTTCCAGGGTGGTGGTCGAAGCGTTCAAAGAATTTTTGCATAAATGTTTAGAAGCATACTTTGATGACTGGGCTGTTTTTAGTTTTTTGAAAAATCATATTGAATGTCTAAGGATAATGTTGGACAAATGCAGGTAGTGTCAAATTTCTTTGAATCTGAAGAAATGCATCTTCTTCTCACCATTTAAAGTGATATTAGGTCATATTGTATGAAAACAGGGATTGCTGGTTGACCCATCTAAAATTGCAATTATAGTTGATTTTCCACCTCCTACTTCAGTCAAACAACTGCGCAATGCACCGGGCCATACTAGATATTACAGGAAATTTATCAAAGGATATGCCCAAATTACAACACCAATGGAGAAGTTGTTGAAGAAGGACTGCCAGTATGAGTGGACAGATGAATGTCAACAGAGCTTTGACACACTGAAACAGAAGATGGTTACAACGCCCATTCTGGTTTTTCCAGATTGGAGCAAAGAAGTCCATGTGCATGTCGATGCATCTTGTATTACATTAGGAGAAGTACTGGCACAACCTAGAGAAGGGGGCATTGATCATCCATTAGCATTTTCCAGCAGGAAGCTATCCACAGCTGAAGTTAATTACACCACTACAGAGAGAGAGGGACTAGCCATGGTGTATGTACTGCAAAAATTCCTCCACTACTTGTTGGGAAGACACTTTAAAATGTTTACTGATCACTCTGCGTTGAAGTATCTAGTCAACAAGCTAGTGTTGGGGGGGAGAATATGCAGATGGATTCTGCTATTTCACAAATATGATTTTGAGATCATAGTTAAGCCAGGAAGAATGAACAAGGGCCCAGACCACTTATCAAGGTTGGAACATGGGAAGAACCTACCAGTTTGGAGGATACATTACCAGATGCACATTTGATTTCCATTATAAATATTGATGACCAATTCGCAGACATAGTCCATTTCCTGTCAATAGGAATGCCTCCAAGTGAGTATACAATCCCTCAAAAGAAACAGCTAGTGGTGCGTGTTGCAAACTTTTCACTTATAGTTGGACAACTGTACAAAATGGGACCGGATGAAATATTAAGGAGGTGTGTTATGGAGATAGAGCGACCACTGATCCTCGCAGAAGCTCATGAAGACATCGCAGGAGGACATTACGAAGGGAAAGAACTTGCACAGAAGGTTCTACGAGCTGGCCTTTGGTGGCCTACGTTACATAGAGATGCTAAAGTGTATGCCAACGCATGTGATGTATGCCAAATAATTGGAAAACCATCCCGAAGAGATGAAATTCCATTAGCACCGTAGATGACCCTACAAGCATTTGAAAACTGGGCCACTGACTTCGTGGGACCTATAAACCCACTAGGAAAGCACACAGGAGTAAGGTACATTATTACTATGACAAAATACTTAACCAGATGGGCCGAAGCTAGAGCAGTCAAGGATTGTAGTACAACTACAACTGCACATTTTATATTTGATGGAATAATAACCAGGTTTGGATGCCCTAAGATCCTTATGAGTGATCAAGGTACACACTTCATCAATAAGACAGTTGAAGCCCTAACTGAATAATTTGTAGTCCACCATCAGAAGAGTACACCTTACCATCCACAAGCAAATGGAATGGTTGAAGCACTCAACAATATCTTGGAGACAACATTGACAAAGATTTGTAGTGTGAACAGGGATGACTTGGATTTAAGAGTACCATCAGTACTATGGGCTTATAGAACCACTTGCAAGAAATTAACAATGTAGACCCCCTTCAAGTTGGTTTATGGTCTTGAAGCTGTTGTCTCGATGGAATACTTAGTACGAAGCCTATGAATTGTTGCATTTACATACATGGATGATATAGGCCTTGTTCACGAGAGGCTTTCACAGTTGGTTGAGCTGGAAGAATATAGATTCATTGTAGGATTCCATCAGCAAGTTCAGAAGGAACGATAAAATGCCTATCATGATAGGCACATCAAGAAGAAGACATTCAAGCAAGGTGATTTAGTATTGGTGTATGAAAGTAAGTTTATCAAACACCCTGGGAAGTTCAGAATGCATTGACTTGGACCATATGAGATTGAATATGTTACAGAAAGAGGAGTTGCGCCACTAAAGACATTGAAGGGAGACTGGAAGGAAGGATTGGTGAATGGGAGTCGGTTGAAGTTGTACTATGATAACCAGCTGCCTCGAAGGTCTCAGTAAAAGCATGAGGAAAAGGGTCCAGGTACCAGGTGTAGTTGAAACTAGGTACCAGACACATAAAAGACAGTCTGCACAAGGATGAAAAGGAGGCATAAATCAAAAAGAAAGGGCTACACTGCACAGTTCAAAATCAAAGTAAAAACAAGAGGATCAGATCTGAAGTGCCTCGGGACGAGTCACAGGTGAGTGTTGGGGGCCTGTTGGCCCTTGGTTATGGAAGGAAGCGAAGAACAAGGAAGGAAAGGTAAAACGTGAGCTTCGCGGGAGACACAGTAACTGTCACTGAGTCAAAGTGAGCAAAAGAGCAGGAAAGATGGAGTGAAGTGCGGAAAAGAAAGCCATTGGACGAGGAGATTAGGGATGACAGATCAGCAAGGAAGAAGGATCGTGGAAAACTCAGCAAACAGAGAAAGCCATCATTGGATGATTTGGAGCACAGCATGATGAAGAAGGAAAGATAGGCTGGTGAAGCCCGAAAAAAGCAGATCAAGTTGACCTAGTGTTTTAGACACATAGGGTTTTGGTATCTAGGGCTTTGGCACCTAGGTTTTGACCTAAGGCTGTCGGTGAGGGATTGTAATGTATAAATAAAGGTCAAGAGGACCTGGGTCAGGTTGGTCATTGAGTATTGGTATGATATTGTTGTTATAGCTCTGTCATGGAGGGGGAGGATTGTATTTTAAGATATTCATCTGTGTGCAAAGGTCAAGTCATGTTGCTGGGTGCGCAGGAAGGGGAGAGAAAGAGAGAGAAGAAAGAAGATCTGCTAGTTGAGAGTGAAAATAAGGACTATATGATTTACCTTAATAAATCATAAGCACAGTTCTGTGGACGTATCCCTAGAGAGAGGGTGAACCACGTATATTTTGTGTCGCATGTGTGATTGATGCCTGGATCCCTATCATTGTTATATTGTTATTTGCAGTCTTATGTTAGATCAGATCTATAGCTG
>ML795788.1:223557-238179 GCA_009831015.1 Picea engelmannii
CCTAAAAGTGATGATGATGTGTCCACTTGAAGAAGCCTTTAAGAGACTTGAAGGATCCTTGACATAAATGTATATAACTCCAAAGTGGTCCCCTTATGAGATAACATGTGGTTGTTTTTACATGCCCACTTTCAGTTGTACATAAATGGAGCCTTGAAGAATCCCTAAAACCAATTAAAGAATCCCCTAAAGTCAAGTGAAAAATCCCCTAAAACCAAGAGAAGGAGCACCTAAATCCATGTGAATAATCCCCTAAATTCAAGTTAAGAATCCCCTAAATCCAAGAGAAGAAGCCCCTAAAGTAAAGTAAAGAATCCCCTAAGGTCGGTCATCCTTAAGGAAGAGGTGTGACCCAAAAGTTACGACCCTTGGTTGCACCCCCTCATGTGGAGAAGACTCATATAAATAAGAGGAGCCTCATTTGGAATTTGGATGACAACAATTCGATATATCCAAGGAAGACGAGAAAATTTCAGCCTAGAGGATCAAATTTCCAAGGGAAGATGAAGTGAAGAAGGGAGAAATTCCATGGGAAGATGAAGTCTTGTGATGATTTGTTATAGGGTTTTCTTTGAAGGTCATCTTGGAATTTTCGATATAACTTTTTTTATAGAATGATTCAAATATTGAAACCTGGAGTTGTTTCAGAAGAGATAGTGACGAATCTTGTGTATGAATTTCAAGTCTTGACTCATTACAACTCCAGAGTTATACTCAGTTGAAGTTGAGGTTTTTAAAACTAGGGTTTTCTTCTTCAAAAAGATTCATCTTGCCATTTTTGCTATAACGTTTTTTTGGGGGATGCTTGAAGGAGAGAAACTTGGAGGGATTTTAGAGAAGATATAAAAGAATATTGGGTACAAGTTTCATATCCTGATTCTTTACATGTATGGAGTTATACTTGTTGGAAGTTAGGTTTTGTGACTAATCCATAAACTAGTCTCAAACAATTGTTCGAGATAAAATGGTTATATCTGAAGCTTGATAGGTCCATATTGAATTCCACTTGTTTCATTAGAAGGAGAACATATCCTAATATCTGACGTCAAATTTTCAGAATTAGAAATAGAAAATTGATCTCGTGGAAAATCTTACAAGTTTCCATATTTGAGGTACAGTTCTGAGCAATTTTGTATGCAGATTTAAGAAGTGATTTTGGGATTGTATTTGAAAGTTGATTTAATATTGTATCATCATTTAAAATATTCCAAGAGGATTGGTGTATCCTTCCAGTAGGTGTTGGAAAACGCAGGGAGTGGGTGCTTCCTTCAAGTTGGTGCTTGTAAAATCTTGAAACTACTTAAGAAAAGTTTTTGTGGTTTTCTCCCAGTTGGGTTTCCACATAAAAATATGTGTGCAATGTGTATGAGTTTATGTGATGATGAATGACATGATTAATGGTTAATGTTTATGCAGTGCTTGAAGGTTAAAATTGTTGAAATAACTCTATATTGATTCACCCCCCTCTCAGTATTCTTGAATATTCTAACAATTGGTATTAGAGTGGCTTTCTTTAGGAAATATCTAACCATTGAAAGGAGGATCATGGATAAGCAAGGAGAATTTACCAAAAATGGAACACCATTGTTTGATGGGAAAAATTGTGCTTTTTGGAGCATAAGAATGAGATCATTTTTGCAGGCACGAGGATTTGATGTTTGGAAAGTTGTAGTAAATGGATACACTACATCATCTTCTCCCCCAACAGATAATGCTGGTAAAAAGATCAGTCAATACAATTCAAAGGCTATAAATGTAATTCTAAGTGGTCTAACAGGTTCAAAAAAATTAAGGCTATGCATTGTGATTCTGTAAAGGAAATATGGGACAAGCTTAAGAATGTTTATGAAAGAGATGCTAAAGTCAAAGGGGCCAAGATTCAAACTTGCAGAGGACAATTTGAACATATGAGAATAAAGGAATATGAAGACATTGTAGCTTATTTTCTCTGAGTTGATGAAATTGTGTGTTGAGAAATACTGAGAGGGGGGGGTGAATCATTATTTTGAGCAATCAATTTATTTCCTCTTTTATTTCACTGAAAACCTTAGGCTAATTTGTAGAGACCAACTATTGTATAGTCTTAAGAAAAACAAGAGTGCATCCAGAGATCTTATTATGAATTTCTTCATTCATCAGATGTTTATTAAGCAGTGATTCAGTGCAGTAATGAAAAAATAACCCAACACACATGAGTAAGACACATGAACACTAGGATTTAAGGTGGAAACCCGAATCGGGAGAAAACCACCGCTGTCGTTGTCTCTGTCTTCAATAATTATTATTAAGAAAACGTTTTACAACATTGTGCTAGTGCAGACTCATACTAGCACGTAGGCTTCTACCTGCAGAAGGTTGCAACCTTCTCTCGTTTACCAGCCTTTCCTGGAAGGGAGATTCAACCCCCTGAAGATAGCACCAATTTATACTGGTAGGATGCTTCTGCTGAGGGATTTAGCCCTCAGATTCATTGTTGATCGCGTTTCATCTATTTTCACACCGGATCAGGCAGTTTCACCCCGGATTCACATGTGTTCTATGCACTGGGCATCATCTTCTTTCAGAAGAGACAGTTTTGGAATCTTATTAAGACTTGAATCCAGAAATCATATTAATACACCATTTTCCAGTGGCAGTGACAAAAACTGCAATTATCTCTAACGGAAACAAAGATCTACTGACTGCAAGGCAGCTGAAAACAAAAAATCTCCTAAACACATATTAAACAAGACAATAAACCTGGAGATGATGCCTCCGCTCTTCTAGTTGCTAAACCCACTGCAGAGAACTCTCAGTCAATGTAGATCTGCCACCCAATTGCCACATCGAGGTTCCTCCCTCCTTAAACCTTCCGTGCGGCCTGCACAAATCACCTCAGCAACCTGTAGATATCCCAACTGTCAGAAACTGGCCTCCACGTCGCTCTTTTTAAATCTTCTACTAGGGTTTAAGATCTCGGCATAATTAACCAATAATGTGAAAATCGGATCCCTATTGCTCGGGTCCCTCCTTAAAATTTGAATTAAACCTACGCTCCCTTTTTAAATCGAGTTTCGGAATTCCTTATGTATCGGTTTCTTTGCCTCTTGAATTCGCGATTTCCGGATCCCCGACTTCCTCCGTACTCTTGACACGCGTCCCACCGAATGGACAGTTCAAATTCCGCGTCGAAGTTTCCTTTGGGGATTTCCCGATCCTTCGTTCACGGGAATACCAATTTTTCGATTCCCGATACGCTAGTTCTCCAATGGGCCTTTGACCTGCCACCTGTCCTCCAGGGTGTCCCACACGCTATCTGCTTTATCAGGAAATCGTGTATCGTGATTTCGCGATGTCTGATGCACTTGTTTATGGGACTCGCGAAACTCTGAATCTCGATTCTCTGATGAAGCACCTTTTCTCCATGCGCTGGCCCTCCTAGCTCAGCTCCGGGTCCACATGACCATTACTCTGTGACCACCACCTTACCCCATCGGGGCTATAGGGTTTGTGATGCCTCAATGCATACAACTGCGGGATTCCCGATCGTCCAAATCCTGACGCTCTGTTACGCTGATAGTTGGTCTCCACTACGCCTCCATCCTCCTGCTTTGTTGTGCTGACAGTTGGCCCCCACTCATTGGGGTTTCACTGATCGTGATTTTACAATGCATAAATCACTTATCACCGGGATCCCCGATTCTCCGACGAGAAAAATCCCAATGCCTCACCAGAATGATGACGTGTGTCCTTCCCAGATCAATGGCTAGGATTCTCTCTCCAATATCCCGATGACTTGTCCGGGATTTCTCCTCTGCATAGTAGGACTTAACCCCTGCGCGACTCTTACAAATCTGACGGCTGTCGGGTTTTCTTCTCAGATCCTACGGCTCAGATCTGTTCTCCCTCTCTGCGTTCCTCTTGAGGCTTAACCTTCGTGTACCTTCTGCAGATCCGGTGACTGACGGGTATCTGCTTCCAATCTAGCAGCTCAGATCACTTCTTTAGCATGCCTACTCATGCGCTTAACCTCTGCGAAGATTCTGCAGATGATCTGATGACTATCGGCGACCCTCTTCAGCGATCATACGTGCCCATCCAAAACTAAACCATACACTGATTTTCTTACATGAAAACTCTTGTTCTTCCTTTGTCTCATCCTTTGCCATCAATGACAATATTTCCAACATTGTGAATACTATAAGAGCAGTGGGAGAAAATATTGAAAATTCAGTTATTGTGCAAAAGATATTGATATCTCTCCCAATGAGAAAAGATATGACTACATTGATCATGGATTAATTACATGAAATATTTAAATCATATGAAATGCGAACAGAAGAGGAAAATCCATACAGAAGGGAAGTAGCTTTCAAAGCCTCCAAGAAGACAAGAAAGAACAAGACAAGGTCAAAACCCTGCTCCAGCAATAGTGATGATTCAGACAATGAAGAAGAAGCCAACTTTATGAGAAAGTTGGAAAGAGGAACCGGAAAGTACAAAGGTAAGCTTCCTTTCAAATGCTTTAATTGTGGTAAAGTTGGTCATTTTTCTTCCTAATTTTCTTATGCAAGGGGCTCAAATAGTGATGAAGAAGAAGTTCCTAAGAAAGAAAAGAAATATCACAAAAGAGACAAGGAAAGAAACAAAGGAAGATTTTTGAAAAAGAAAATCCTTTATTCAAAAGATGATAGTTCCTCATCCGATGAAGATGATGATAGTGGCAGTGACTCAAGAAGAGTACTCTTCATGGATTTAGAGACTCGTGAGGAAACTACTAAAAATAATGAAGGAGACTATGAAGAAGAAGGAGAAGTGAATATTGTGGAAGAATTGATCAATTCCTTAAGTGATATAACAATAGCAAGGAAGAAAAACAAGTCTCTCAAAGAAGAGTTAAGTAAATTGAAGGAAGGATTTCAAAACCCTAACAAAAATTATGAAGAAACCAAGCATACTATCATAGATCTAAGGATTCAGTTGGAAGAAGAAAAAAGTGATTGAAGAAACACTCAAGAGACAACTAGAAGAAAAGAATAAAATAAAAGATACTCTAGAAGTTGAAATAGTATCACTAAGAAAGGAACTACATAAGAAGGACATCCAACTAAATTTTGGCAATAGCACTAAAATACTAGATGAAATCATCTGCAATCAAAAAAAATCTATGAAAATTATGGACTTGGATACAAACAAAATAACACTGATGAGGGTTCAAGCTCTATGATGATAGGAAATAAAGCAAAGAAAAGAATTTATGCATGTAGTATCAAGGGTTCCATCAAGAAAGAACAATGAAAGCCTCTAAAGAAGGACATACAAAAACTAGAAAGAAAGAAGAATCAAGAAGAATATTGTGCATTCATAGGAAGATGGAATCAACAGCCAACAATGAAGAAGAACCAAGAAGAAGATCATGATTTCAGAAGAACAACACCAACTAGAAGACCACCCACACCTAGGTACCAAAATATTTTTCTTGTCTTGTGTTATTCTTGCAATAATTTTGGGCATAAAGGCATAAATTGTAGAGCCTATGCAAAGGGTAGAAACACTTGGAACATAAGTAGCTATGAAAATCCAAAGAATCATTATGAAGGAAATTATTCCAGAAATTCTCGTGAGGTGTTTGAAAAAAATTATAACATTTTTGGTGCTCTCGGTTATGAAATTGAATGCTACAAATGTAACAGTTTTGGACATATAACTAGAAATTGTAGAAGTGATTTGACAGTTTTTCAAGGGAAACTATGCATGTTCCTTTCAATCATATAGGGTTGTTACAACAAATTGTGTCTCACTCCATGCAACTTTCTTGGATGGCATGTCCATTTCCCTATGCAGGCTTAAAGTTCCCTTTTTGTACCTTCTAGAGCCAAAAAAGAATATGTTTCCACATATACGAACCCTATCAGTTATATAACAAGTGTATACGCAGGTTGCTCCACTACAGCCCGCGTACATCAGGTTTGGTGCTCAAAATAAAAATTTATGTTGGGTTTCTATGCCATATCACGAGATCCATGATCCTTGACCTTCCATATACAGGAAACTCTCTGTCCCGACCCTTCAGTTCCATTTGAAGGCTATAAATTTATCCATATCCAAGCCTTCGGGAGGAACAATTCAACTTTGAGATCAAATACACTTAGGAGAAATTTCACTTCATATTGACTCTGCATCCCTTTGTCCTTGAAATTATGAACTCCTTGTCCATCCCCCAAGCTCTTCCTTCTTTGTGATGAAGAACTGCATTGACTCCTTTATATGAGATTTCCTTTGGTGGAGGATTGAAGTGGTGGAGTCCCAACTGGAGGGACTTAGTTTCTCGATTTTGATATGTGTCATTTCAAAATTTTGTCACCTATTTACTTATGTTGATTATTTTAATAGAACTACTATTTTCTCGTCCAATTCATATCTTGCAAATATTTGAATTATTATTCCATGGGCATATTTTTCATGTATGTTAATGGATTATGCTAATTTATATGCTAACATTATATATTATCACCATTTTCTTGTGTATCTTGGTTGTTGAGGACAAGTTGCAGGTATAAAGCTTCCGGTTGTGTGCTCAGTGGTGGTCTTCATGGAACGTTCGGACGAGGTAGACTCTTAACCTTGTCTTGTTAGCATTTCATTTATATAGAATACTTGGGATTAGAGTTGATTTTTTTGTGTCATACCATCTGTTGTGGTTTACCCCTTGTCATAGAGAGATTTTCCTCGTAACAGAACTGGCGACCATACTGGGGATATTATCTTATTTTTTTTGGTTTGGAGTGTTTTTCTCCTTGATATTCTCTCTATTAGCCTGAGTTTCCTTGTCACTTGTTGCTTGACAACCTATCTTTTACCTTGCATCTGAGTTTCTTGGATTAACCCTTGTCATGGCAGTGTTTTACTAGGTATACTCATTTTTTTCCCTTGACAGACGTGTATATACGGGACCTATATTCCTTTAGGGAGAATATATACATGAGTTTTGCTCAAGCAGTCGCATACATCATCTATTTATTCTTGTTGGCTGATTTTGGTGTTTGTTGGGTGATTTTGGTTGGTTGTTGAGTCTTCTTGGGTCCCTGTCCTGACTGTTAAGTGCTTATAGAGTGATAGGAAGCCTTCTTATTGTTGAATTTTTGGGCGTTTTTCTTTCTTATCATATTTTTCATTAGTTTTCCTTTCACATTGGTCTAAGGGTTTTCTTCTTGGTGTCCTTCTTGGTGTCCTTCTTGGCTTGACCCTTTTTGCTTGTAGTAGGGTCTTCCTGTGAAGTTGTTATTCATTCTTTGCATTTTCTTTTCTTTATATCAAAAGTACAAAAACATTTTCTTATTTACATTGTCGAATTTTCACTTTTGATAACATTGCATTGATTTTGACACATGTGGAGATATTTCATTGATTTTGACACATGTGGAGATATTGCATTTCATTGAAATTGTAGAGATTGCATTGGAAAAAATGTGTTTAGAATCATACCATCTCTTTGAAATCTAAGACTAGTACTTAGCAGTGTTTTTATATTTTCTTATTTTTATATGTTGAGTCGCAATACCATCAGTTTCATGACTGAACCTCTTGAGTAAGAAGAAGCCATTAAAATTAGCGTTGATTAATTAAAATTGATTAGAAATTATTTTATTTTTCAGGGTACACAAAAAAGTATAGGACATAGGGCCTTAGAATAGGATTTTGTGAGTAAAATTATCCAAGGATATTAAACTAAACATATGTGTTTGACCAAGGAGTGGTGAAACCCATTATGTAATTAGTGACGCCAGGAGGCTCCGCTCACACGGGAGTTAAGCACGAGGTCAAGTGAAGCTGGTTGCAGAGATAGCCCTTTAATACCTTCTTAGCATCAAAGATATGTTTGGAGTTCTATTTGTGTTCGAGGGTCTTGCTAGTACCTTTACCTCCGTGAGAGGCATTTTTTTCAATATTTCAGGCTTTGTTACCATGTCCATACGGTGGACCGGACTTATGACTATTCTCCTGTGAATTAGTTATATTGTGGTGACTCTAGTTGCTTGACATAGATAGCCACATAGGTTACTTGCAAGGGTTATTCTATAGGTACCCTGAGTAAGATAAGGGTTGGACATCACACATCCTTTATGGAGTATTACCTCTCTAGGGCGATCTGACCAGCTATGTTGTTAATTCCACAAGGGCCCTCATAACTGATTCTAATACCTCCAATATTTTGAAGAGAGTCTCAAGCCCCTATTGGGTGAGACATACCTACTCTAGTGAGAAAGGCCACTTTTAATCCATTATATCATGTTTGTGTGCATTGGAATTTTTTCTTTATTTTGGCGTGCTCTCTGATTATTAGTTGGCCCTAGGATTTTTTTGTATATCTCGAGTCTTGAGTCATCGTGGAGCAAGATCAGCCTCCTCGTAGGTCTCACCATTTTTTGAAGTTACCACCACATCTTGATCCTTTACCAAAGTTTCCTTCTAAAATGCATAAATTTATTAAATGTGGTACATATATCTCCACCTCTCAGACCCGTGATCATCCAATTATGAGTATTGATTCAGAATCAAACATCACAGGGAGTCCCTTGACTCCTATATCTTCTGATATTAGTGGGATCCCTTCGAATCCTTCATCTTTGATGGTGGGAGTGCCAGAGGTCCCCACTTCTAGTGCTACCCAACCTGTGAGTTCTAACCGACCCACGGGAATGAACCCTTTCAAATCATTTTTTGGTACGCCAAGTCACAATTCTTAGTCAATACCTTTGGATTCTAATCCATTTACTTTTGGTATGCCCAACATGACGTCGCAACTCTCATCCTCTATTCCAACGACTAATCTGAATCCTAGTTTTGGGTCTAGGGGCACAACTCCTCCTTATGGTCCTTTCTCGTTTGGTGGATGTCATATTCCCCAAATGAATCCTACAGTTGGAGGTTGGAATCATCTTTCCTCCAGGCCTAATCCTAGTCTCAATGTGCCAGGATGGAGTGCTCAACCAGGCGAACAAATCACTTCCTATATTCCATCCTTCATCCCCTCTTCCTCCATGCCAATTATGAAGAACGCATTTATTATGGTGAATCCCCCTATGTCCTCTGGAGTTCCATCCGGAGGGAATCAGTTTCACACTATGGGAAACCCCCAGCCTGGAGTCCCTTCGATTAGGGGCAACGTATATAACCCTCATCATGTCTCTTCCGTGGGTATGGTTGACATACAACCTTTTATGAATCAGTTTGGAGGAGGATATTATCCTATCGAACAGGGCCATGGAATATACCAAAACCCTGTATGGCCTCCAATCCCTCAACCCCAATATTTTCTGAGAGCATGGGCTCAAACACCACAACCCCAACTCCCTTTTCTATCCATGCTTAATCTAGCATATTTTTAAAAATTAATGAATGACCCTATGCATCACGACCTGTTATGTCTCCCCGTCCCCACCAAGTTTCCTTTAGACATTCCAATATTTGAAGGCAATACTAGTGAGGATCTAGTTGATCATGTTACTAATTTGAATCTATGGTGCTCATCCAACTCCATAAATGATGATTCTATTCATTTGAGGATATGTAAACACACCCTCACTGGGGTCTCCTTGAAATGGTACATTGAGCTATCGAGGGGAACATATGGAAACTTTAATCAAATAGTTTTGGTATTTCTCAACCACTTCCATTTGTCGGTTTGTTATGATGCCAACATAGAACTTTTTCCAACCCTATGCCAATATAAATCCATGCATATCTCGGACCATATCCAAGAGTGGCATAGATGGAAGAGGTTGATCAAAGCCTACACTCCTCCAGAGTTTTTTTTGGAGTGGTTCCTTAATTCCTTATTTCCTTATATTTCGAAGGATGTCTCTACATCTGGAGTAACACCCGAGCAAGAATTTATTTTCAAATCCCAACAATTGGACCTCATATATGCTCAATATGGGATGTTGTATGAAATTATTCCTGACCCTAGACAAAATCATTCCTAACCCTAGACAAAATCAAGGGCCTCATGTCGATGGCATTATAGGCTCTATAAATGCTAAGTATACAGACTTGGTGAAGAACCAATCAAAATATGTGTCTCTAAGCCAGCTTGTAGCAGGACAATATTTGAATTCATCCTCCACCCCCACCCAGTCGACGGATGTGCATTATGTACAGTCTTCGGCTAACCCGAATGGTAGCCAACAACCAGGAGGGAATAAAAAGAAAGGACGAGATAAAAATCGTAAGGGTGGAAAAAATAAAAATAAAGCCAAGGATGACACTAACAATGATATATTGAATAATAATTTTGGTGAGAGAAAGAAAGAAAAATGAAAAGTGAAGTTTCCTTTTAAACTTTTTAAATATGATCACCTTACCCACATATGCTCCAAAATAGAGGAATCCTCGAGGCTTTTATCGCATCCACCCTCTATGCTGAAAAATATTTTCCACATAATCGGCACATGGCCTCGAGGACCTCCAACACCATAAATGCGTTGAATGGGAGACAAAACCCCTCGGCACATGACAGTTTCCATCTATGTGTCAATATGGTCAAGTCTCATATTGATGTAGCTAATCGATCTCATGATTACGATTCTTCACATACTATTATAGGTATAGATTCTCCTTCTCCTTCGGAAACACCCTTGCATATCGAAAAGTTGGAACTCTGCCTCATATTCTGAAAGGAGTACTAAAGTGTTATGCCCGCAATATTAATGCCAAAGTCGCCCAGAACTATTCGATTGTCAAATATATTGGCCAAACCCTTTTGAGATGTCGCCTTTGGAGGTGCTCCAGACGCGTCCTTCACAGTGGAACACCTTTTTATCTGTGTTAGGAGCTCTAGACCCATGTGGCTCGAAGGATATCAAGTTTTACTTCAAGGATGTTAAGCCTCGCTTACCCTACCACGTGGCCTTTCAAATCCATGTGGAGTACATGAGAATTACCATAAAATGAATTGTACTTGATGAAGGTGTTTCGACGTGTGTGATGCCCCTAACATGTTGGAAAGTCATTGGGTCTCTGACCCTATCAAAATCTATGACTACGTTGACCGCATTTGATGGGCGTTCATTTCGACCCCACAGAATTATTTCTGCTTTTTCATTCTAGTTAGGTGGGAAGACAGCAGAGGTTGATTTCGAGGTGGTTGATGTGCCCCTCGACTATAATTTACTACAAGGGCGTAATTGGACTTATGCCATGATTGTTGTCGTGTCGTCCATTTTTTGCACTTTATTTTTTTCTCAAGAAGGGAAAATAGTGATGATTGATCAATTTTCCTTTGCACAGGCTACTCCTAGTGCATCGGTCGGACCTTTGGTCCCTATGATCAACAATTCTCAATAGGAAATGGAGGATGTTGTTGTTGGGATGTATTCCTCTCTAATGGGTAGCTTTGATTTCATGGCACTAATTCACCATATTCATGCCATTTAAAGTGATTCTTCATCGTCGATGAGGTTTGTTCCTTTCCGTACTTTATATTTCAACAACCACTGGACCCTACCTTCCTCAACTATGTCGTACGGAGATCAGTCACACATTGGCATGGAAATTCCACTGTCAATAGCAGAGGTTGTGTATGAGTCTATTCTTGATGCTACTGTTGACCTGGATCCTTCCTCCTCATGGAAGGACAAGGTGGATCTTGCTCCAGATCCTGTATGGGTTGCTCAATCATCGTGCTCACCTGATTGTCTTGAATATACTTTACCTTCGGATGAATCCATTGTAGATGCCATGTATGGTCCTAATAGGCCTTGGGAGGATATGCATCATCGCTCTTATTTCTTCCGAGAGTATGTTAAGATGAAACAGGATGACTTTAGATCTACCTTGAGTGATATGGCCAGTCATGTCATGGTTCCTTTAGATACACATGGTATTTATGCCAAAGGAAACATGGCTAATATCTCTCCTATCGTCGTGATCGACATCTATTGAATTCCTCACAAAATTGATAATGTATATATCGATGCAAATTGTTCACCTGAATAAATTCAGATCTACACTGATCTCTTCAAAGAATTACATGATGTATTCACTTGGTCATATGAAGAGATGTCAAGGATCGACCCCATAATTTTCGAACATGAGATAAAACCTATCTAAATGCTAAACTTGTTCGACAACATATTAGAGTTGTTAATCCTAGGATGACCCCTGCTATTAAGGTAGAGGTAGAGAATCTACTTAATGTTGGTTTCATCTACCAAGTTCCCTTGACTGCATGGGTTTCCAACCCCGTTCCCATAAATAAAAAGCAAGGAACCATTTGCGTATCTATGGATTTTTGAGACCTAAACAAGTCTTGTCCTAAAGATAACTTCCCTACTCCTTTCATTGACTAGATTCTTGAGGAATGTGCAGGAACCAAAGTCTTTTATTTTATGGATGTATTTTCACGGTATAATCAAATTCAAATCAAAACTAAGGATCAACATAAGAAGACATTTATTTTTCCTTGGGGTACTTTTGCATACTGGAAAATTCCTTTCGGCCTTAAAAACGTCGAAGCAACCTTCCAACGTGCAATGACCTTTGATTTTCATGATCTCAAGAATATTGTTGAAGCTTACCTAGATGATCTCATTGCTCACTCTCACAATAGAATATATCACTTCTCTCACCTTCGATTATTATTTGAGAGATGTCGTTACTATCACATTCGGTTGAAGCCTCACAAGTGCATATTCTACGTTAGGTCTAGCCGTATTTTAGTATTTTTAGTTTCTGAGCATGGGATCATGGTATATCCTATGAAGGTTGAGGAAATACTTCAATTTCCTCCCCCACGCAACATTAGACAACTTCAAGTTATACAGGGTAAGGCTAATTTCCCGCATCAGTTCATAGTGAGATATGCCAATTTAACTAAGGGTTTCATGCATATTTTGAAGAAGGACACTCTGTTTATATGGGATGAGTGATCCCATCAATCCTTAGATACTCTTAAGAAATATTTGGTATTGGCACCTCTGTTGAAGTCTCCAGACTACAATAGAGACTATTTTCTTTATATCATCGCATTTGAAGGGACGGTTGGTATAGTTATGATTCAGGAGGATGATGAGCTCCATGAGCACATTGTCTACTATCTCAATTGAAACCTAGTCAGTCCTGAGATTAAACACTCTCACGTAGAGAAAATGGCCTTGGCCACTGTACACGCGGTTCAAAGATTATGACATTATATATTACTTTGAAAAACTACCATAGTTGTGGATATCAATCCATTTCAATACGTCCTCACCAGGCATATCATAGGGGGGAAATAAAATAAGTGGATTTTTATTTTGCAAGAATTTGATCTCGATTTCACTTTGGTGAAGTCCAAGAAATCGCTAGTTTTTGTCGAGTTGTTATCAGACTTCTCTAGACTAGATGAGGAAATTTTTCACGACGATTCATTCGTGGATGAACATATCTTCCTTATATCATCTTTGGACCTCTAGTATAGAGACATTCTAATCTATATTTAGACCTTGAATATACCCCAGCATCTATCGAGAGACGATCGACGATGTATACATCATCGGGATAAAACCTACCTTATCATCAATGACACTTTGTATCGTAGAGGGGTAGATAATATTTTACATTATTTATTTACTCATGAGGAGGTTGAGTCTATTGTCAATGATTTTCATAGTGGGGATTGTGGTGGTGATTTATCTGGACCTGTAATATCCCAAAAAATATTGCGAGACAATTATTTTTTTGCCGTCAATTTTTAAAGATTGTGTTGAAGCGGTCAATAAGTGTCACCCTTTCCAGGTGTTCACTCAGAAAATTCACTCGCACCCAGCCCCTCTTCATCCAGTCATCATCATCGGTCCCCTCACCAAGTGGGGGATAGATTTTATGGATTGTAACCCAGCTTCGGTTGGGGGGCACCAACATATTATCATGGTCATGGATTACTTTACTAAATTGGCAGAGGCCATGCATGTCATTAAATCTGATGGTAAGACTAAAACATTCTTCATATTCAACTAGATTATAGCCCGGTTCAGAATCCCAAGAGATATTGTCACTGATCATGGAAGTCACTTTCAAAATGAAATCATGAAAGAGTTAGCATCAAAATTAGGGTTTAAGCACAGTCATTCCTCCCCTTACTATCCCCAGGTAAATGGAATAGTAGATGTGGTGAACAAATCTCTCAAGACCATCTTGCAAAAAAATGTCAACCAAAGTAAATCTGACTAGAATCTGATGATTTACCCTTCACTTTGGGCATACCGAACCTCGATAAATACTTCCACTAGTTTCTCTTTTTTTCAGTTAGTACATGGCATGAATTTGATTCTTCCAATTGAATGTGAAATTCCTTCCCTTAAGTTGGAAATTGAGCTCCTACCTGACACATCTGATCTTGAAGATTGCCTCGTGCACCTAGAGTGTCTCGATGAGCAAAGTCGAGATGCCTCTACGGCTATCGAAGTGAATAAATGATGTTTTAAGTTTAAGTATGATAAGTTTGTCTATCCTTGGTAGTACATTGAGGGTGCCTTGGTTCTCCTTTATGAGAAAGAAAAAGAACCATTGGGGGTAGGCAGGTTCAACCCCATGTGGCACAATCCTTATATTGTTCGACATGTCTTAGAGAAAGGAGCCTATGATTTAGAATATTATGAAGGG
>ML795788.1:238229-256057 GCA_009831015.1 Picea engelmannii
AGGATGGTGCCATTCATCATACACGTAACATGGCTTTCGTTGCTTGGGTCATTTACTCACCCAAGGGCCAACTGGTGTCTTCAGGTGGTGTTCGTCTCAATCATGTTATCTCCTTAAATAACACACTCAGTTTTGTTAATTTAGGTGATAGGAAGTCATTGAAAAGTGCATTTCTAAAATGTTTCAATGTTCATTTTTTAGAACCTTATGTTTGTAATAAAGTTTTGAAAAAGTCGGATTTGATTTTTATTTTAAAATTTTCAAAAAAACAGGTTTTGGTGGCTAAGTGCCTCTCTAAAAGAACTTCTAAGCCACCAAAATCTCTAACTTTAGGCAGCATAAAACCAAAATTCAGGTTTATTCTAGCCACCAAAAGTGCAAGAGATTGGAAACAGTCAACACATCCTTTCACGTGTCGGAACCGTCGGGTTGATGTGTTGTGATTGAAATTAACCATTGAAACGACAGAAGGAAAGTCATTTGAAGACTTGCATCTCATTCCAGCGTGATACATCAAATATTTTTAAACTTTTGTTTTATTAAAGCACGTGGTTGTGTACATTCCCATCATTCAATTTTACCAATCATGATGACTTCAATCTTTCACGTTCCTTGTAATCACGGTCTTTTTCTTAGTGCATATCTCATATGTTTTGTTTCTATCACAGCTAAGCCAATGCTCCCTAATTTTGCGATGTGTGTTCTCCCTCCAAGCCCGAATTTCCAATTGCAGGAGTACAGGAGCATTCCAACAGATGAAGAAAGGAGGACCAACTCTGAGGAAGGAACTTAATGATATTTGTTACCTACAATCACACCCATATGTGTGTCAACTCTTCAAGGACGTAGGTTGCTACAAATTTTGTGAAAAATTACAGAGCTCTCACCAGCAGGTGGCAGAATATTTTGCTCTGGCTTTTGATGGAAGAAAAGTAGTCATTGGCCAAGATGAATTCCAAGTGGATGAAGCCCTCATAGCTAAAGTGACAGAGCTTCCAAGGACTGGAGAAAACTGGTTCAAAACCACTATCACAAAGGATGTTGAATTTAGGTCATACCTGAAACCAGAACACAAATGTTTGGTATGGAAGAAAGACATTCCTATCTCTTTTCTTGAAGAGAAATGGTAACATTTATTGAAGGCCATCCTTGTTTATATAACTTGTGAAGGTAGACACAATAGGGTGATGATCTATCATTTTAAACTCATGAACCATTTCACTGGTAGGAGCCCACTCAATCTGCCTTATTACCTCCACAGAATCTTAACTAAGATGGCTCATCAAGTCAAAGCTAAGCCAAGCAAGGTCCCAGGTAGGTTATCCCATCATGGTTTGATTAAACTCTTGGTTTAAGAGCTACTGTAGAGAAGGAGAAAGGAATGGAATTACATCTTATTCTGGAATGATTTTCAGACTGATGTATAGCCAGAGGATAAGAAGAGTCCTTCTTCAAAAAATTCTTCTACTCCCAGAAGTGGAAAGAGAAAGAGGAGATCCATCAACCCTACAGCCATTTCATAACTTGAACAAGGTGCAGAGGCTTCAGAAGATCATCCCTAAGGTGTTTTAAAGATAACACAAAATGTATTGTGCAATTTTGTTATTTTTCACTAAGACAGAACTTTCAGTGGCTTAAGCGAGCATTTCAACTATTCATTAGCCACCGAAAGCAGAGCTTTCGGCAACTAACTGGCCGAGATTTTGTCTATTTTAGCCACCAAAAGCACTAACAAGGCAGAGAGGTATTGTTTTTGCACAGATCCAATTTTTTCTTATCCAAATGCCTCAAGAATGGTTCCAAACAATAGATAATAATTAAGGTCATGATTATCAAGATTTTGTTTTGATTTTGGAGATGCCTAGCAAGGTGGAGAGGTTAAATTGGTTACCTATTTTCTGGGAAAAAACTATCTTGTTGCCTGCAGGTGGCAATTTCGATTTGTCCCATATCTTATGAAGACCCATCAGCCTTGGAAGGATTACTACACCTGTCGAATATTTTGAAAGACATGAAGATCACTTGAGATCAGGAGTTGACCTATTTTATAGGATCTCTGCCTATTTTCTTGTGTCAGTTTTTTATTTTCTATTTTTGGTAAATTTGATCCAGTATTATAGGATCTGAATATCTGATGTAAAGGCTATAAAGCCACAAAATTTTGATGAACCAAGGGTTCGACTTTGAGTTCTTCTATGTTCCTACTGTAATAGAGACTTTTTCTTAATATATGAAACTTGCAAGCTTCTTTCATTGGTGTTATCAATCCTCTTATTTCTTATCTGTTTTTACTTATGAGTTGAATGCAATTCTATGTCTATGTTTATTTAATCCATAGGTGATTGTAATTGCACCATCTGATTGTTAAGCAAAGGATCATAAGTGGTTATGCTAGTTTATATACCCATCATGCTTATTGTTTTATATATGTGTGATCTGGTTAAGTGATTAGTTATATTCTATTTGATACACAACATGTTTGATTGCATCTCTTGAGAGCCTTGTATTGTTTGATATCCCTAGACAATCTTGAATACACAATCCAGTTAGTTAGATATTCATATTGATACAAACCCACACCCATTATTGAGTGAACCATTGCAAGATTAGTTGACTTACCAGGCATCTCTGAGATACAACCTAGGAGAGTTTCTTGGAGTGATAACAAATTGGCGTCGTTGTCAGGGAAAGAGATTGAAGCTCAACTTTCCTGGGAGACGACACACAGTTGATCCTTGATGATAGACAAGGATTATATATTACAATGGTTGTAATCATCTATCTGGTGACTCCACGCGTTCATCTTGGCTCCAAAGAAAATCAGTACCAGGGAGAATCCACAAGAATCACCTGTCACACCAGTGCTCAACCCAGAACTGATTCTCAGAAGAGGAAGATCATTTCAATGTCAGAATTCAAAACCAAGTATTAAAATTAACCCTCTTTCTCATTCTAAGGGATCAAAAGCCAAAAAAACTGATTCTTCTTCCTTTAAGATTATTAGTGAAAAATCAACTGTAACAGCTGCAGAAGGATCATTTGTTGAAAATATTTTTGTAGAGCAACAAATTGTTTCTTATCAAGAGGAAAATGTCATTGCAAAAGAAGTGATAGGCTCTAATTTGGTTGAAGAAGCATCTAAGTCTTTAGAAATAAATCATATCTCCTCATCCCTTGAATCCTTCCACTCATAGCAGGAAGAAGACCACATAAATATTCACACTAACCTTCTTGTTGTAGAACATATTCTGCAGGAACTATCTGCTAAAGGTGAAGAAAAATTGGTTGAACAACTTGCAAATTTCTATATAGCTTCATATCAAACTTCTTTCCCATCAGAGAGTTCACCCACTTTTCAATTAAATCCCCCCAGTGTTGAAAAATCTGAGAAAATCCTATCACCTCTCTCACCAATAGTCATTATGGTTTCACCTCCTCCATTGACCAAAATGCAACGAATTCTAGCTGCTAGATATGCACCTCTTGTGTTGCCAAATCAACCTGCAGCTATGCCCACTGGTGACTACCAAAAGTATATGCCAAAATTTACCAGAGAAGGAGATGTAACTGTACAAGAACATATAGAAGCCTTCTATAGCTATGCTGAGAACCTAAACATAGAAGATGTTGATGTCTGGACTAGAGTCTTTATTCAGAGCTTGGATGGTCATGCTAGGAAGTGGTTCAAGGAAATTCCTGCTGGTTCTGTAGCCAGAATAGAAGAGTTGGATGATGTCTTTTTAAAACACTGGGGATATAGGAGATATTTCTTGTACTATATCACATAATTTTCAAACCTTCAAAAAGAAAATGGTGAATCTATGTCTGATTTCACCAAGAGATTCAACAGAATGTATAGTAAAATATTTGCATAAATCAAACCTACAGAGACTTCTGCCCAAATCACTTATGCCAACTCATTTGATTCTGAATTTTGTTTTCTACTTAGAGAGAGAAGGTTTGTTGCACTTTCCTTGATGCAAGATGTTTCCCTTGAATTTGAGTCACATATCTTAGCTACTCATAAGTTAAAGGGAAATGTTGATAGAAAAAGGCAGAAGGAAGAAGCCTCTTCCTCATCATTTCAAAATCCCAAGATAGACAAATTGGCTAAGATGCTAGAGTCATTAACCTCAGAAATGTCCAAGTTAAAAATTGAAAATAAGCAGCCTGCCAAGGGAAAAGGCTCCTATGAATACCCTCAAAGAAATCCAAATCATAATCCTAATGCTTTCAGGAGGAATAACCAACAAACACATATTTTGAGAAGAGAGATAAATCCCACAGAAGATCAGAAGGTAAGATCCCCTCTCCAAAATACTGTGATGGATGAAGATGAAGATGATTTTCAAGAAGAAGAAGAAGATAATATTCACTGTGTTGGTGATGATGCAGGGAAATCTTATTTGACACAACATGATTATGAAGAGGCATTAATGACTGAACAAATAAATGAAATTGTTGTTGATAATGGTGTTTTTCAAAACAATGATGGGAACAAATATAATATAAGATCTAAGTCTAATACTGCCAAGCATAGTACACCAGCTCCTCCTTCCAAAAAAATAGTTGTCCATGCCAAGCCACAAACTCAAAAAGATCAGGTTCTTGATGACCATCCAATTGCTTTGAAAACCCCTTCAAAAGAAAATGCACCAACTCCTCCTCCCAAGAAGACTATTGCTCCTGCCCAACAACAAATTCAAAAAGAGCATATTTATTTAAAAGCCCCTTCAAATAAGGTAAAACTTTCTGATAAAACTTCTTATTCTTTCAATTTTGAAGCTGAAATACAGAAGATCAAATTCCCCATCCCTTTGGTTGAGTTAATGAAGAATGAATCGTTCAAGAAAGATATCCTCAAGCCTATTGATCCCAAATCCATATCTCCCTCTACTAATATTCTCAATATATATGATGACAAGCCCACCATTGTCTTAGGTCAAATGATAGAGGATAGAGATGAAAGTTGTCCACCTTTTTATATCTCTTTGAACATTCATGATAAAACATTGCATAACTGCCTGCTAGAATCTGGAGCCTCTCACAATCTAATGCCAAAGGAAGTTATGGATGAGCTTGGATTAGACATTACTAAAACTTACCATGATCTTTTCTCATTTGACTCTGGAAAATTTAAATGTCTCGGGATGATCAAAGACTTGGCAGTGACTCTAACTCAAGAACCTATGAAAACTATGCTCATGGATATAGTTGTAGCAGACATACCACCCAAATTTGGATTTTTTTTGTCAAGATCATGGATGACGAGGTTAGGAAGAACTCTTCAAATGGACCTTTCATATGCTACTATCCCTGTTTTTGGAGGAAACAAGAGACTATACAGAGAGTCACATCTTGCTTACATTATCAGAGATGAACAAAATCCTGCCAACCATCCTATTTACTCAGTTGACACAGGTATGGGATCTTGTATATTACAATTTAATGATTCACTACCGAATTTGTTGTTGCTTAAATAGCCTAGTGTTCAGATCACAGAGGTAGGAGAAGATGATCTATGGAGTATGTTTTTTGATGGGGCATGTACTAAAGAGATTGTTGGAGCAGGGGTTGTATTGATTTCTCCATCTAAAGAAACTACACATTTGTCTTTCAAACTTGATTTCCAAGTCACAAATAACATTAGGGAATACGAGGCTTTGCTCTTAGGTTTGAATGTTGCAAAAGAAATGAAGATCAAAAGGTTGCAAGTATATGGAGATGTTGATTTAATCATTCAACAGGTAAATAAGTCTTTCCAAGCCAAGCATGTAAGGCTGAAAGCTTATAGAGATGAGGTTCTAAATGTGATTGTTGCATTCATTGAATTCAAGATCTCATATATTCCTAGGCCCATGAATCAGTTGGTTGATTCATTGGCTATTTCAGCTAGTACTTTCATACCTCCTTTGCCCCCAATATTGAATTATGAAATTCAGGTAAAGTATAGGCCTTCCTTACCTGATAATGTTAAATTCTAGAAATTATTCGAAGATGATGCAAAGCTAAGCATATTTCTAGGAGTGATGGAGGAGTTTTCGGATTTACAAATTGATCAAGACAATGAGCATGATGAAGAAGCTCAAAAGGCCTAAATTCAAAAATAAAATTGGATCCCATGAAATTGTGCAGCTCTCTACCAACCATATCCCCAAAGGTTTGGTCCCTTTAGAGAGACTTTTTTATCATAATGATGTTTCCATTAAACTAGAAAATAAAGAGGAACATTCCGATGTGTTTCAGTTTAATGTAGCAAATGAAAAAATCCCTAAGTATGTTAATCTAGCTTCTTATTTGACTAATAAATAGAAATCTGAATATGGTGAGTTATTAAAGGAATTTTCTGATATATTTGCATGGCAGTATAGTTATTTGAAAACATACAATACAGAGATTATTCAACATAAAATTCCTTTGAATAAAGACACAAAACCTTTCAGACGGAAACTCAGATCATTCAGTACAATGTTGTTGCCTATTATGGAGAAGGAAATCAAAAAAATGTTGGATGCCAAGATCATCATCCCTCTTAGATACTCTGAATGGATTTCCAACCTTGTTCCTATTAGAAAGAAAAATAGTGAGATTAGACTCTATGTAGACTTCAGGAATCTAAAAAAATGCTCTAAAAAAGATAATTACCCATTGCCTAAGATGGAACATATTCTGCAGAAAGTTTCTGGAGCTAGTGTCATGTCATTCATTGATGGTTTCTCTGGGTATAACCAAATTGAATTCCATCCAGATGATAGGGAAAAATCGGCATTTACTACACCATGGGGTACATTTATGTACGAAAAAATTCCATTTGGACTGATGAATGCAGGAGAAACATTCTAGAGGGAAATGGATATTGCATTCGTGGGGGGAAAATATAGATTTGTCTTGATTTGTATTTATTTATCTTGATGATATCATAGTTTTTTCATACAGTCATGAAGATCACTTGCAGCATCTAAGAAAGAATTTCTTGAAATGTAGAAAATATGGCATTTCTTTAAATCCCAAGAAATCCCATTTTGCACTCAGAGAAGGCAAGTTTCTTGGGCATATTGTTTCTGCAGATGGAGTGAAGATCAATCTAGCAAGAGTAGAGGCAATTTAGAAATTGTCTCTCCCAAGATCCAAGAAAGATATCCAATCTTTCCTTGGAACCATAAATTTCATCAGGAGGTTTATTGCAAATTTTGTTGAGCTTACCAAATATATCACATGCATGTTGAGAAAACATTATGAAGTAAAGTGAACAGAAGAAGCCAGACACTCTTTTGAATCTATCAAAAAAACTATTATGACAACCCCTGTCTTAATTAGCCTGAATTTTGATAAAGATTTTTATATTTTCTCATTTTTCTCTAATGATACAATTGCAGCAGCGTTGTTATAGAAGAATGAAGATGGGCACGAGCAGCCAATGGCATTTTATAGAAAAGTTTTGAGGGATGTTGAAATTAAGTATGACCCAATTGAAAAACATGTCTATGCAGTAATCAAATCACTCAAAGCATTCAGGATCTATATACTACAGGCCAAGGTAATAGCATATGTACCCTCAAGTTCTGTGAAAGATGTCCTTATTCAGCCTGACATTGATGGTAAGAGGAGCAACTGAAGATAGTGATGATGTTACCTTAGCCTCATGTTGATGAGGATGATGATTCCATTCCAGCTCCCTGTTGTGAATGATGATATTAATGATGAGAAAAACTTTCGATGATTTATAGATATGCCAATCAGTGTTCCAAGATGTCGTTGATGATGATGCCCTCTCTCTCGCCTGATGTTGTTGTAGAATACCCTTCTTGTTAAGGGGGAGTATTGAAATATTGTAACTGAAAAGAGTATTATATTTTATTATTGATGTATTATTCATTATATCAATCCCCTTTTGTGGATTGATCATGTCGGGCATTGTAAATGACCAAATCCCCTTTTGCGGATTGGTCAACCCCTAATTGTAACATGCTAAATGAGAAGTCATCCCCCAGGATATATTAAAGTGGTTATAGCCACCCATAATGAGAAGTCGGACCTTCCAGTGAAAAGAGACCTCAGTTCAGCACTTGCCAGATTGTATAAATAAGAGAGGCTAGCGCCTCATTTGTTCACTCACTCACTTGTTCATCAAAGCACAAGTTTGGAGCTGCAGTTGGAGAAGAAGGAAGAGAGAGAGAGGCGCATACTTGGGAGAGGAATTTATGTATTATTTGGTTTATTCTCTTGGCATTGTATTAGCTATCTATATTAAGGAAGTTTTTGTTGGGTTTTCTCCCCCATGAGAGTTTTCCAGGATAAATGATGTGTCTCTTGTGATTGTGTATTTCTCAGTGATCCTATCTATGTTATGGTTATCTAGTGAATTGAAAAGAAACCTAATAATATCTTAAACTCTAACATATATAAGTCCTAAATAAATTCCAATCTACTAGCTCTCTTTCCCCTCAATCTGCACAACCCAAGGAATGGGATCCCTTCTTTTCAACACAGTCCCTCAGGATATCCCACTTTAATTTAGGAATCCAATTCAAGGTCAGACATGAAATCTCCTAGTTGGGGACTCTAGGAATTCTCAGTTGTTCAAGGTTTTCTCATAGTAGCCTTCTTAAGGCTCTTGAGTAGTTTCCTCAATGGGAAATACATTTATGTGCATACAACCTAGCTCTCAACATAAAACCACAACTCAACCAAGTTGTTATAGGAACCTAGCCTAATTTTCCAACATAAAACTCAACCAAACAAGGTTGTTTTAATTCTCAATATGGTTGGTTCTCTTTCCCAGCAACAAGCTCCCTCTTGTTGTCTAAAACTCTACTTGTAAAAACTACCCTCTTTTCCTACCCAAATTTCCCTTTTCTCCATGCATGATTTTACTCTCACACATTTCCCAATAAATATTTTACCCAAACTATGTTGTCATATATAGATGAGATTACTTTCCCACCATCCTATTACATGAGTGTACTTATCCCATACTTCAATATCTAGGTGAGATGACTTTTCTTCTCCCTCTTATTTTTGCACTATCCTCAATGCACATCACCATACAAGTGTACATACACATTACAATGCTAAGCTCTTTGGCCCTTAATCAGCATATAGGTTCTCCATTCTAATATCATATAGGAATTCCAACCCAAAAAAATATATGCATATGCATCCCATCCGAGACATATATACATAGGCACTCTGGCTCAAAAACCATACATAATGATCTCACAATTGATCATTCCTATAAGAATTCCAACCAACAATCTCACATTCCCCTCAATCTACAAAACCTAAGGAAGCATACCCCATTCTCTTATTTGTAGTCCCTCAAGCTATACCACTTCCATCAAAGGCTCCATCATAGACTGTTATGGGATTTTTTCTCATAGGGATATTGTTGAATACAGAAAAAAATCTCCCTAGGATCAACCTAGTTATCCTAGACAGAAAGGGGGTAGAATTATTATGGATTTCCTAAATCTATACCCGCACACATACATTCACAATCACCCTAAAGAGTGAGGAATATTTTCATACATTTCTTTTGGTGTTCCTTCGTATTTCCTAGTTGCTGCAGTCCTGAAACTCTACCTTCAAGATCCACAACCTGCTTCATGTATACAAAAGAGAAGCAAAACCTTCTCTTCTTCTCTACTAAGGATTAGAATCCTAGATCCAATCTAATTCTAATCAGATATATAAAGGAATGAATCATATATATCATTCATAAAATGAACACAAATGATATAAAGGGAAAACCATTGATATATTATTAATCATAAGAACATTACATCAAAACATGCATACCTCAAATGTTGATGCAAGCTCCTTTAACTTCCTTGCTTCTTGTAGCTTCTTGTAGTTCCTTGCAACTCCTTGGTCAGGCTAGGCTCACTAACTTCTAGTTGTGATGATGGATACCTCTACAGTTGGAAAACATAACAATACCATTCAATTATTCCTTCCCTTGCCCGAGGCTTGCCTTTGTTATATATCTCTTGGAGGAGGCTTGGGAGAGGCTTATAGATATGTTAGAGACCACTAGAGACTCGAATGATGTGAGTTATTAGGAATTTTACATGAAGATCCAACTCATCCCTCGCCTATCACCTCATAACTCCTTGATTCTAGAATTTTGGTAGTGCCTTGCTTGTTGAGCCACTAGTGTCCAGCAAGGGCCTCGCTTGTTGTCTACTAGGTGTCCTATGAGGATGCCAAAAGAGATCAAAAAGGGTTTGAGATTTGAATAGTACCAATACGAATGGGACCAATGATAGTTTTGGTCTTCTCTGGCAAAGAGGTTCAAGGTATCTCCATAGAAAGAAAAAAAATCTCATGAATAACTTCATTGAGTTGGTGAGATTTTCTTGTAATATTACTTTGCACAATAAAATTGTTTTAAGTTAGATTTTTTTCGAAGAAATCATTAACTCAAAACAAATGAGATTTGCCTCGATATAAACACCATTAATTAATGATCATTTCATAAATATAGCATTAAATGTGACTCGATAAAAGTGAAAGAAGGGACATGTGATGGCAGAGAGTCAGAGCGAGCGATTAGAATGGCAGGCCAAGTCTGCGAGTCCAAAAGTCCGAAAGTTCAAATAGTTGAAATGGTTAAGTGTTGAGATATGTTGGGCGAGATGTGAGAGGAGTGAAAGAATAACATGTGAGTCTGCAAGTCTGCGATACAAAAATAAACTAAGTGTTGAGGTGGACCGATGTATGGGCAAAGGGAACATATTATAAGTCTGAGAGTCTGCAAGTCTGCCACCCCGAAAACATAGAAAAGACTACTAAGTGTGGTAATATTCATACAACAAAAAAAGGGAAGAGAGGATATAGAAGATTTGGGAAGAATTTTATAGAAGAGAAAAAGAAAAGGTAAGAAAATAAAAGGGAAGATAGAAAGAAAGGGGAAGAACAAATGGGACTCAACACGGGGTTAGGGTTTTGGATTTTCTTCATGTTAAAAAGGCCTCTAGAGACTCATTGTAAATATCATCATCTTCTTGTGAATGAGAGTATCCATCACATATATTCTTAGAGATAAGATGTTACCATTCTAGTGAGTCATTCACTCTGTAATTTTGTAGTTTTTGTACAGTCTCTCATTAATAAAAATTGTGCATTAATTTATCTTTGTGTTTATTGCAATATCTTTGTATATTTTATTGTTATATTTTCGCCTTCATTTCATTCTCAAAATAATCCAAATCAGTCCAACTCCTCCCAACCATAGACTAGAGCAACCACAGATTACTTTCTCTTGTCACCCCTGAGCCAAATTCTTTATTCCATAGGAAATTGAAAATGTTAATAACCTTTTCCAGTTGATTTCCATAACTTGATTCTTTCTCAGAACCATCGAGTTCCAAACTATGCACAAGTACTCAACAACGACCTGCCTACACCATACTTGTCTTTCCTCTTGTCTCACCAAGAAGAGAATGAACTTCCTAGGTATTTATTTTTCAAATTAGCCTTGTCCCTAACTCTTGGGATTCTTGGCCTAACTTCTTGCTAGCTTGTACCCTCACCTTCCACATTCTTGGGAGTAGGTTTACACTTTTCCTCATGGACAACATCAATTTTTACCCTGATGATTTTTATCCTTTTTTCACTTTTCCCATGGAATAAAGAATTTATCTTGTTATAGCTAGGTTGTCTCATCAATTTGTCTCAAGTAACTTTAAAATAAAATTAAAACAATATTTACATAAATATTTCTCATAATCAAATGTTTATGATGATCAAATGTTAACTAGAGTTTTTTCTCAACATAGTAATTCAATAATTACAATTATTCAAATATTTAAATTAGAGGGATATTAGAGTCCAGGGATGGTTTGAAGAGTAGCCATGATTAGAAATTTGTTCTTTCCGTCCAGGCAAGGAAGGGAAATTTTAGTAAGATTTCCAATTGAGAGTTTATCGCTCGAGATGGAAAGAAGAAGAAAGACATTAGCAATGTCAAGTGTTTTGCATGTCACGAGTTTGGAAATTATGTAGGGAAATTTCCACACATGAAGATAGGGGGGAATGAAATGAAACTAAATGTAGCTATGTTGGAAAAGGCTCAAATGGACGATTTTTCGAAGAAGTTTGAACAAATAGAGTTCTTACTTGTTTCCCTGACTTCCTTGGGCACTATATCAGATGGTGCATGGTTTATAGATAGTGGAACCATGTGTCATGTGACAAGAGAAAAAGATGAGTTTGAGATCTTCACAGAGTCTGACTTAGAGGTGCATATGGAACTTGGTATGGGGCAAAGCATGCAGTGAATGAATCTAGAACAATGCCATTCTGGATGGATTCAAGAGGTATTTTTAGAGTACATGATGCGTTATGGGTGACGGAACTCAAGAAGAGTGTGATCTCAATATTAGTGATTGAGAAGAAGGGCTATGAGGTATTATTTTGAGATGGAAAGGCTCTCATCATGCCCATAGGATATAGCTTAGACAAAGCATTTTTCTTTGGAGAGAGAGAGGGAAACTTGTATAGGATAAAGGGATAGCCTATGCGAGTAATGGAAAGTAGCAGAGTGGTAGATAAYAGGGAAAAGGTAGCTCYGAAGGTTGAGCAKCTTAGAGGGATTTAGCCTTTAGGTTCAAGTGGGAAGGATAATCTTTCCAATTCTATCAAGAATGAGTCATGGTACGAGATCGCCATGCAGGATGCTCAAGAGATAGAGACTTCTAGGAGCATGTTCATAGGAAGTGACTCTTTGAAGACAGGTCAGACCATCATGGCAGGGATAGCTTCTGTGTCAAAGGGAGTAGCCAATCAGGTATATTGGAGAGCAGGCATGGTAGAAAATATTGATCCAACTCCAGGTAGGAGAAGTACCTTCATTTCTAAGAGGGAGTGTTGATGTTTTTGGTAGCATCAAACAAGTAATTCCACATTGGCATGTGTCTAGCATGTGGAATTCRTCAAAKAATCTTCAAGTCTTGAGTTTACTTTAGTTAAAAGGAATTAATTAAAGTAAARTTGTATTTATTAGTGAATTGAGTTATTTAAGGAACATGCATAACATGCAACATGTAATCTAAATCTTAAGTGAGTGTGAGAAGTAATCTCAACCATAGATGACTTTGAAGATTAGAAATAGATTGTAACTCATGATTATAAAAGAAAGGCTAGGGTGAAGGAGGAAGTCACTTTTGATAAGAAATCAAAGTGAGAAAATTTTGACAAGAGTTCAAGGTCAAGAGACTTTGGTGAGATACCAAGGTTGAGGATAGAAAAGAAGGACTTTTTCTAGTGTGAGGAGTGTAGGAGAAAAGAAGGAATGTTTCTCACACTAGAGTGAGGAGATGTCATAGGTTGGGTGAAGATATTTCATCCAAGTGTTGATTAGAGCGTTGGATCACAAAGGACCATGATTCAAGGTATTGGACAGGTGGAGAAATACTTCCATCTAGAGGTCATATAGTTCAAGGAGGAGAGAGAGAAGAAGTAGCTACAAGTGGGTTTCTGTCAACAAAAGCCACAAAAAAAGGTTGGACCGTATGAAGCTTGCCGTATGAACCTTTTGTACGGATACATGATTCACAGTGTAGAAAGACATGTATATATGTGGATCACAAGAGGGTGAATCATGTATGCCTAAAGAAACGTGTCAAAACGGGTCATACAGTAGCATAGGAGTTTCCAGTTTTTTCTCTAGTGTATAATTATTTCAATGGGCCATTTTCCCTATTACGAGAGCCCTAATTTGATCTTAATAAAAGCATCATTGGGCTGGTTTTCCCTCATTCGTTTTTCCAGGGTTTTATACCCGAAAATATTGGTGTTAATGTGTGCTTGATTTGGTTTCCTTGTTTATGTTTTCATTACATGTTTAGATGATTACTCAGTTGTGCTTTTAGTAGATAAAGTGATTTTATTTTGAGCTAATTGTAGGGTGTTGAGTAGAGTGGTAAAATATCAACATGGTATTAGTACATACCAAGGGTTGAATCCACTTGGGAAAATCAACAGGGCATGCAAAATGGCCTGCTCCTTGGTAGTCACCCCGACCATAGCTACATCTCAGGCAATGGATGGTAGGAGGGACTTTGTAAACCACTCCATAAGGAGTTTGTCTAAGATATGTGCCTTGATAATCCTACACCTTCAACATCACTCATGTATAAGATCAGAAATATGTGTGGCATTGTCTTGATGCAATGAAGTCAATATTTCAGCTCCTCTCTCATACCGTATGGGAAATTGGTGATGCGTTAAAAATTCCATTTCCAGATCGTTGAAACTCTTAAAAGAACCACCTTTTAACTCAATGTACCATTTGGCAATAGATTCGTTCAAGGATATATGGAAAATACACAACCTCACACTACCATCCATCAACGAGTTGAATGAACACCATAAGTGGTATGTCATGATGTGTGTAGATGGGTCCTCTCCTGGATTTTCGTTGAATTTTAGAATATATGAAGGTAGCTTGGATGGAATTATAGACCATGAAGGGTCATGGGATATAGGTTCATTCGTTAACTGTAAAACATCTGGTAAACCTAATGTTGTGAGGAAAGGCAATGGTGAAAATGAATATTAGGATGGAGTTGAATTATTTGTTGTCTTAGATGGACCTTACAGTCCCCCCTATGTTGGTACTATTGGAGGGTTGGGGATTTCCTGAAGATTGAGTTCCTACTAGGATGGTGGCACCTCCAGGAGCATGACTTCTCCCAGAACCAAAGATTCCCCTAGGGGGGTTTCCCCCGGGGGTAAATGTGGACCCTCTGGGAAAATATTCCCAAAGTTAGTCCTAGGGAAGAAACCCTCAGGCCCAGATGTGGACACAAAAGGAAAACCTCCACATGGTGAAAAAATCCCACCAAGGGATGTGCCCCCAGGGAAAGGTGCACTAACTTAAATAATGTTAAAACCTCAAGATGTACTATTTCCCCCAAGCTGACTAGGGACAGGCCTAAAACCACTAAACATATTCCATCCAAAAGGTGAACTAGTTTCAGAGAATATCGGACCACTCATAGGAATGTTGGAGTTGGAAGGAATTCAACTCCCCATGATGAAACAAAATCTCGGCCCCCCATTGGAAGAATATCCAAAGGTGGGTGTCGAGATATATGGGATGGGTGTAGAAGCATTCAGTAAACTAACGAATGGAGATAACGACACGACTGACATTGCCCAAATCGAGGAATCGAAAGAAAATCAGATGGACAGTGTGGTTCCAATGGATCTAAGGGGTGGCAATGTGGACATTACGAGGATGGAATCGAGAGTATTTTCCCCTATCCCACTTGATGATGGGCTTGTAGGCTCAACTACACTAGACGAGAAACTCGGTCCTGACATGATGGGAGGATGAGTGAACAAAGAGAAAGGCTCACTAAATATTTCTCTTACTTGGAATAGTATAGGGGTGTTTGGATCCGTCAAAGGAGGATTTAAATTTCATGGAGTACATTCATCTACCACTTTGAGCTTGACTAAACCAGTTTCTTCAAACCAAAGTTCAATCCCTTCAAATTATTCATCAAATATACAAAGACTTTGAAGGGATTGGTCGACGAGACCAGCACGGTAATTCAGCCACGGTGAATAAACTGTGTTACTATTCAAACACAAATCAACCTATGGTTTACCTAGACTCAGACTCAAAGAGCACACCCCTAATACAATCTAGGAAAACAACAAGAAAACCAATTATCTTAGGGGCCTTTTGAAAAGAAAACCTATGGGGGAGATGAAGTCCCCACAGGATTTACTAGTGAAGGTATGAGGAGAATTTATGGTGATCTATGTTAAACAACCTTGACTGGTGCAAGTACCCTTTATTAAGGTGGGAACCCTCCAAGGAAACTGAGACTATGAATGAAAAACTTCCCCAGGTACCACAGGCACATCCCACCTGCAGTCACCTCTGTAGCTCCCTCGAAAATGTCAATAAGGCTACCACCTTACAATCAATGACTGAGCGAACAGTCATAGGTCTGACTATACGTAAGAGTAGGGTAACTAAACCTGAAACTCCAAAGGAATTAACCAAAAAAAACCTTGTATACATAATGATCAAAGTGATACCACAAACAAAAAAACAAGTAGAGAGGGGTAATCTCCCTACTTGCCCCGATGTGACCTTGTGCTTAAGTCCTATGTTAGAGGAGGCTCCCAACACACTGGTTGCAAGAATGGAGTTTAACTCTCTTTAATGACTTATAGGTTTCATTTTGTGGCCTTGGAGAGTTTACTCTCCAATCTTATTCTAAGGCCCTAAGCCTATCTAATGTTGGTTTACTATCAAAAGTAAAATGTCTAATTGATTTTATATCAAACGTTTTTTTTTAGGGGTTGTTTCTTATGTCTGGATGAATCTTTAATGATGTGACTACTCTTGACCCAACCAAACAATGCAAGTATGCTAATTCAAATTGTTCACTTCCATGAACTCTAGTTATGGGAGGGAGAGATATTTTTTTTTCTTTGCAAATTTCAAAAATAAGACCTCACACACACCAAGGAACCAACAAAAAAAATAGATCTAAAACCAACCAATGCTTCTAATGCATTTGTAAACTAATTCTTCAAAATAAAACCTAGCATGCAACAAATATTTTTATCGTTTTGATGTTTTTTCCAATTGAAATGTAACAATTCCTGATCTAAACAAGAAAGAAAAATGCAAAAGGAAACCAGCAACAAACAGCAAAAAAAGGGGATGTAGGATATTGGGGATGAGGTTGGATCATCCCACTCCAATTTCACTATGGAAATCACACCCAAAACAGACCTAGGAGGGGTAGATCTAGTGGTGAGAAATGGTCATACAAGGACAAGTAGAAAAAACAATGACAAGCACAAATAGATCTCTTCAGATCTGTTGGATTCTTAGCCCAACTTTACTGAAGTTCTTAGAAAAAAAAAAAGGGGGAAACTATCCAAGAAGTGCAAATCAATTCACACAATTGTACTCAAGAAAACTCTTAAAAGTAATTTATGTGACAATCAAATCTTCAAACAGAGATCAAACCAGGTAATAAAATGTCATTGTAGAACACTTTGGATTAGAGGACAAGCCTACAACAAAGGGATAGGGTTTTGGTCTGCAATTCTACAATTTTTACAGGGCCTCGCGGGACACAAGCTTGTCAACCAGCGAGGGGGGCTCGCAGGACACTTATAGTGCAACACGCGAGGACCTGCAATTTTTTTCTTTTTGAAAAAGATAGATCTATTACATATCCTCTAGATCTGGATCAGACCTATAAAATCTACCAGATTTAGACCCTGGGATGACTCTGTTGGATTACTGAGAGGGGGGGTGAATCAGTAATAGAGCAATTTAACCATATAATCCAAGTGTTATATCAATGAAGCATTATTATCCAATAACTACAGAGTAAATAAGCAATGAACAAATGAACAATCATACACATACACAGTACACCAGTGTTTTACGTGGAAACCCAAATCGGGAGAAAACCACGGAATTCTTTTTCTTATATGTCTTGAAGAATTACATTCATTGGAAGCACCAACTTCTTTTGTTTTCCAGCTGCAACTAGAAGGAGGCTCCAACCCCCTAGTTTCTCAGGCTACAACCTGAGGGAAGCTCCAACTCCCCAATTCTCTTGCTACAACCAGAAGGAGGCTACAACCCCCTATGTTCTCCGGCTACAACCGGAAGGTGGCTACAACCACCTATCCTTGCCCCGTCCTGCCACCCTGAAGTAGAAGTATAAATGTGGAACCACTGTCACACTATCACTGTGAGATATACCACTGTAAACCTGTACCAATAAGTATGAACCATGCATCAACCTGTACCAATAAATCTGAACCATGCATCAACC
>ML795788.1:265085-287548 GCA_009831015.1 Picea engelmannii
GCTTAGGTCTCTTTGCATGTCTCGTGGTTCCTTCGGGAACACCATACTTCTCTCCATATTGAATAATCTCCCTAGCCCAAGCAATCTTTCTTTTATGGTAGATCATCATCTGAAGAGGTTCTTGAAATTCTACTATATCATGATCTTCTAAAATTTCCTCATCAAGAGAAGTTACGACTTCCCTCACTGGTTCTGCAGCTCTAGGAACCTCCCTCACTGATTATGTAACTCTGGGAGCTACAGGTTCCTCTTCATATACTTATTCAAGCTGGCATCTTCTTGATTTCTTGAGCACTGCATATTCATCAAAGGTCACATCCATGTTGATCTCAATGTGATGGTGACTTGGTATATAAATTATGAAGGCCTTGGAGACCTCACGGTATCCCACAAATATTCCCTTCTTTCCTAAGGGTTCCATCTTGTTTCTCTTCTCTTTCGGAATATGTATAAATATTGGGCAGCAAAATATTTTGAGATGGCTTACCTCTGGCTTCTTTTCGGTGAACATCTCTTTCAGGGTCTTGAACCCAAGTGCACTATGAGACAATCGGTTTTGTACATATACGGTTGTCATCGTTGCTTCTGCCCATAATCACATTGGAATATCCTGATCATGGATCATGGTCTTCACTGCTTCCATTATCGTTATGTTCTTTCTTTCTGCCACACTGTTTTGTTGAGGATTGTAGGGAGTGGTGATCTCCCTCTTGATCCCGACATTTTTGCAGAAGTTCACAAAATATTTTGAGGTGTATTCTCCTCCATTATCTGACCTAAGTATCTTGATGTTTCTTTTAGAAAGATTCTCTATCAAGGCTTTGACTTCCTTGAATTTACTGAACACTTCATCTTTTGATTTCAAAAAGTACACCCAGGTCTTACGAGAATAATCATCAATAAAATATACATAGTATACATACCCACCAATGGAGGATGATGGAATTGGGCCACACACATCTGAATGAATGAGTTCTAGGAATCCTTCTTTGTTGTCTCTCTTTGGAAAAAGGTTCTTGATGTTCTTCCCTTGTGCACATCCATTGCACACACCTTCATGGTCAACCTTGAGTTCTGGTAGACCTATGATTGCTTTGCATATGTATGGTAGCACCTTGTAGTTAATGTGGGATAATATTCTATGCCAAAGTTCACATGGACTCTCAATGGCGTGGGTCATGGAATATTCTGAGTGACCCTTTAGCTTATATAAGCCACCTTCTTCGTTTCCAATGATGATTGCTTCTTTCATGGTTTCTCCTTTAGCCCACATAATAACTTCTCCATCTATAAAGGAAACTCTGAAGCCTTTCTTTTCTAAAGATGATATGGACAGTAGGTTCTTTGTCAAACCTGGTATATAGAGTACATCCTTCATCTTCATTGAATTCCATGAATTAAGCTTGTAGTTTGATTCTCCCACTCCCTTGATAGGGTATTGATAATCATCTCCAAGTGTCACTTTCTGAGAAAACTTCTTTTCTGAAATGCAAGAGAGAATATCTCTTTGTCTTGTCATGTGCTTGGAGACACCACTATCAATGAGCCAAGTGTCCTCTCCAGGTGTTATCGATCTTGAGAGGGCCGAAATTAAGACATTGTATTTAATTTGTTCTCTTAACATATTTGCAGGTGGCTCTTCATCTTCAACTGCATGGGCATGGTACCTCTTATTTTTCCTCTTGTATTATTCTCGTCTAGCTAGACAATATCTCGCAATATGTCCCATCTTGTCACAATGGTAGCATTGGACAGATGAGTAATCTCTTTCCTTTTGTTGTCCTTTCTTATGGAATCTCTTTGGTTGAGATTTGTTTTGGGGATGAGACTCTTTATGAGTTTCTTTCTGGAAGTGAGACTCATTTCTTCCTCCTTTAGTGTGAGTAGCTAGGTCTTGATCTTCATCTCTTGCTAGTAAAGCTTCTCGGTTAGCTACTCTTGTTTCTTCTTCAATGCATTCTTCCCATAGACCATCAAATTTTAGTTTCTTCGTTCTGGCACAAATCATTTTGATGAATGCATCCCAAGGTCTTGTGAGACCATTAAGGGTCGTCATTATGAGTTCGTCTTCGTCTATGGTATCTTCAATCACTTCTAGTTGTTCTTTGAATTCTGATATTCTGGAGAAATATTCCTGGATTGATTCTCCTCTCTGCATCCTTGTATTCTTGAGCTGGGTTCTTAGATTCATCTTATGATTTATGTGCTTTCCTTCATATAGTCTATTTAGGGCATCAAACATTTCTTTTAGAGTCTTCTTTGATGACACATAAGGAATCAGGTGATCTTTGATTGAATCTGCAATGATTCTTTTGGCCCTGATCGTGTCCTTTTAATGCTTTGCTTTGTCTGCATCATTGTCGAGTTCCGGCACTTCTTATTTGACGAATCTTGTTAGGTCATTCTCTTCAAGAATGAGACCAATCCTATACTTCCAGGCACAGAATTTTTCCACACTTTCTTCTCCATGAACAAGTGAGTGTGTGTCTAAGTCATGCGCTAGCCTCCTTATTTATACAACTCTGGCACGTGTGGAGGTGTATTTTCACTGGTAGGGCCGACTTCTCAATCTGGGTGGTTATAACAACCTTTAATATATTCTAGGGCCTCTTTAATATATTATGGGGCCGACTTATTATTCTTCCTATTACAATTATTTTTTGACCAATCCACAAAAAGGGATTTGGTCTTTTACAATAGCCGACATGATCAATCCGCAATATGGGATTGATCTAATGAATAATACAACAATAATAATTAGAATACACTTTGCAGTTACATTATTTCAACAGCATGTACCCTATCATCTAGAAATGTTTTTCCAAAATTGACATTGTTTTGGAAATCTTTTATATTGAGCAATTGCATGGTTCACAAAATCTAATTATCATTTTTCTTGTAATTTTCTAAAACACCCAGATGCATATTTGGAGAAATTAAACCCTCTATCATGTTTTCATTTGTATTACCTTTCTAATGACTTTACTCATGCTTCAATATGAATTATGAGATGACACTTATACCTTCCTAAAATTTCCATTTCTACTCAATTGTTCCATTTTCCCTTAGTGCAATTTGGCTCAGAGGCAAATTTATGCCACCTGTAGAAGAAAATATGTCAGGAACCAGGAAACCATCAGTATCGAGCACTAATAGTATTCTTGATAGTGAGTACATAGAAATTTCCTAATTGGGGATCTAATGTCCCATTCAAATTCTGCATGCATATGGAATTGTCAATTTTGTCATCTTTGCATTTTCTCCACACTTGGAATTTTTAGTGAAAATCGTTATCTCCCAAACTGGGAGATGTGGAAAAAAATATACACGGAAAGGTTATCTATATTTATGAGTAGGTAAAATGTCAAATAAATAATTTTTTCGGAATTTGTAAGCTAGGGTCCCTTTTTCCCCTTTGAATATCTCAAAAATCTCCAAAACGTGGCCTAGAATAGTGGATTTTGGCATGTTTTGGCACTCCAAACCCTTTGGAATTTGGTGAAAATCCCAATTGGGTATATTTGTGTTTGATTTTTGGTCTCCCTGTAAAAATTTCATCTTTATCCAGGTCCCCAAACAATTATGGTTTGGATTTCCAATAAACACTTTTTTATCCTTCCTCACTATGTACATACCCTTTAAATTTCATCTAATTCTAAGTTGACCTACTCCTATTATGGAAAAAACAAGTTTATGTATCCAGACATTTTTTTAATCATCATCCATCTTCCTCCTTTTTATTTTTCCCTCTCTTCTTTTCTTCTCTTTCCCCTCTTCTCTTCTCTTCTTTCTTCTTTTCTCCTCTCTTCGTTATATAACATCTTGGAAAAATTTATCCCTTCTTCCATATCACACTTTTAAAAACTTTCATGACACACCCAAACATTTTCTCCATGTAATGTATCGCATGTCCAAAAAACTTCTTGTTGCACCCAAACAATTTTTCAATTGTGATGTATCGCATCATGGAAGTTTTTCCACCTTGTGATGAGGATGTCTCTCCCTCTGTATGACACAGACCCCCTACCCTCGAGCCGAGATCCGCGTAGGATATTCACTAAAACCACGCCAAGGGTTAATTAAACCCTTTTTTTTTAAGCCACAAAGGACTCTGGGTTTCGGGAGTTGGAGAGTCCTGGTGTATTTCCACAGCTCTTGGAAAATGTCGAAATGTGAATTGTCAATGAAGGATGACTATCATAGCGAGACGAGTACACGTCACTTGTTTCCCACTAATTTCGGCTTTTCGGGACTTGAGCGAACAACCAACAATCTTTCCTCTTCCCTTATGATTCCCTAAATTTCGAAATTTCGCCCTTTGGCAGGATCGACAACTGTGAGCCTCCCTCGATCTAACACTCTGATCTTTTTGGGATTTCACGAACCAGGAGTTTGAAACTCTTAATTCCAAAAATCACTTGTCGCACTAATCCCTGAATTCTGAAATAGATCTATCGGCTCTGATATTTTTGGGATTTCGTGAACCGGGAGTTTGAAACTCTCGATTCCAAAAATCACTTGTCTCCTCTACTTCCCGAACCCCGAAATACCAAAATGTCGAAATGGGCTCAACGACGATTATCCCTGACCAAATATCAGTCCATGTGACTACTTCCTCTTCGATCATAGCACTACTCTAGAGACACGTCGCGTTTTGCGACTTCGGGTTTTCAATGCAAAGTTCCCCGGCTCCTTGTCATCGAAATTGCCGAAATGTCGAACCCTGAAATGCCGAAATTCCACTCCAAAGGGGAATCAACAGCTCATGTTGCTTCTCATCCAACAGTCGTTATTCCTCCTGAGCTCCTGAATGTTAAAAGACACTCAGCCTTAACCTTCTCACAGATCTGCGAGATCCAACGGTCCACGGGATTTCGGCACTTCTTCCACGAAGAAATTTCACCGTTCGTTCACTCTTCTTCAAGGATCTTTGGCCAAAATGACTTGGCGTCCTTCCACCTGAACTTGACTTCTGTGAGATGATTTTGTATTCTGCCTCCCTTTGAACACTTCAAAGGTACTATCCCTCCTGAGCTCTCACTTGCAAAGTCAAGCTCCCAAAAGGAATCATTCTCGCACTCCTTGCGGAAACTTTCAAATAACCTCTGGTTATTTGAGTCTTCAACCCTGTGCACTCTTTGCAACAATAGTCCTTAAACTTTCTCCTTGGTTGATAAGCTCAAATATTTCAACCAGCTTACACACACCTTTCACGGCTCTGTGCTTCACCTGCACTTCTGCTGGTATGAGAACAACGATATCTCCCCTGAGCTTTCTGAGATAAAACTCAGACCCTCGTCAATGCACACCTTGTGGACGTTCACTGCACTCCTTGCAGGAATTCTCAGGAAGAGAAACAATTGAAACTTATTCTTCTCCTCTCTCAGACTTCATACACTCAACATGAAATCATACGCCCGACACAGCATTGAAACAAATGCATAACAGAGAAAATAAAACAACTGTAAACATACCATTTAACAAATGTAAACAGTAAGCATCATAACATCATGAAAATTGAGTCAAAGCTTCATATATTAACTCAAGTGTTCCTGTACATGGGTTCTTCTCTACAGCTTATGAATTCTGAATGATCATCAAAATTACAATGATACAAGGGTGAGGGTGTCTATATCCATTTTCCCTCCTACGCTTCTAAACTGTCTAATATATTAAATTAAATCTACCTACTTGCATTCATTATGCATAAATGCCTCTACATTCGACAGATGAGAGCAATTCTCAAGATTTGTTTACAACATCTAGATATAAATGTAAGTACGCTTCCCCTAGCTATTACATTAATATCCACTCATTAATTTTTTTTTAAACATTTCAAAATGTGTGTTGGTGCTTTTCCAGTTGTCTTCCGCCTTTATGCTTGCTTGGATGGCTGTGTAAGATGCTCCTGTGTCATACTCCCTTTCTTGAAAATTTTCATGAACTCCTGTTCATGAGCTCTTGCACAGTCTGTCCATGCCTATGAATTGTTGCTTCATCTTCCCAACTGGCATCTTCAATTGGATGTCCTTTCCACTTGACCAAGTATTCAAAATACTCTTTCCTCCAAGTCTTTTTGCTAATCCTTTTGTCAATTATGCCTTCCATCTGTGGATTTTCAGCTACAAGCATTTGTTGTGTCCATTGAACCTCTTTTTGTTCCTCCTCTGCTCCTGCTTCTTCATCTCTGTAAGGGTACTAGTCCGAAACATTGAATATCAATGAGATTCCGACCCCATATGTGTTTGCCCCAAATTTCCTTATGACCTTGCACGGTCCAATCTTTTTCATCTTCAGCTTATTATACATTCCCCTTGGGAACCTCTCCTTCCTCAGATGCGTAAGAATCAGATCACCAACTTCAAATTGAATTTCTCACCTATGTTGATCTGCTCTCTTCTTGTATTCTTGACTTGAACTCTGCAATCACTCCTTAACTCGGATGTGGAGCTCCTTCATTCCTTCTGCAAAGTCCTCTGCACTAGCACTCCTGAATTCATTTTGTTCTGAATATTTCAATTCAGAAACTCCCCTTGGCTGCATTCCATATATAATCTGGAATGGACTCTGCCCTGTTCTTCTATTGAGTGAATCATTGTAAGCGAATTCTGCTTGTGGCAGAATGTGATCCCATTGAGTGTGGTGTTCAGTCACTAAGCTTCTTAGCAAATCTCCCAAGAACCTGTTCACAACTTCTGTCTGTCCATCCGTTTGAGGATGATATGTTGAGCTAAAAGACAAACTTGTCCCCAACTTCTTCCATAAGGTCCTCTAGAAATTCCCTATGAACTTGGTATCTTGATCAGACACGATACTCTTTGGAAAACCATGAAGTCTGACGACTTCCTTGAAAAACAAGTTCGCAATATGAGTTGTGTCACTGGTTTTCTGGCATGGTATGAAATGTGCCATTTTTGAAAATCTGTCGACTAACACAAAGATTGAATCATATCCTCTCTGTGTCCTTGGTAGTCCCAATACAAAATCCATGCTCATTACGTCCCACAAACTTTCAGGTATGGGTAATGGTTGGTATAACCCTGTGTTCTACCTTTTTCCTTTCGTGTGCTGACAAGTTTTGCACCTGTCCACAAATTTCCTAACATATGTTCTCATCCCTGGACATAAATATGACCCATTCATCTTTGAGAACATTTTATCATAACCGAAGTGTCTGGCCAATCCTCCACTGTGTTTTTCCTTCAGCAAATTCTCCCTCATGGAGCATTTTGGAATACATAGTTGATTTCTCCTGAACAATAATCCATCCTGGATCATGTATTCAATCCATTGGCTTCTATCCCTGAGAATTGGATTCTCAGATGCCTCATATGCCTCTTTGAAGTCTGGATCATCCTTGTACATTTATTTGAGGTTATCAAAACCCAAAGTCTTGACTCTGAATTCCTGCATAAGCAAACATTTTTTACTCAAAGCATCAGCAACTTTGTTAGCAGTTCCAGAAATATGCTTAATCACAAAAGTAAAATTCTGCATGAATTCAACCCATTTAGCATGCTTTTGGTTCAACTTCTCTTGTCGAGTCATGAATTGCAAAGCGTGATTATCGTTGTACAAAACAAACTCCTTGGGAACCAAATAGTGTCTCCATTTCTTCAGTGCTTGTATGACTACATAGAATTCTTTGTCATATGTGGAGTACTTAATCTTCGCTTCATTCAGTTTTTCACTGAAATATGCGATCGGCCTGTCATATTGGCTCAAGACCACTCCAATTGCAAATCCACTCACGTCACACCTGACCTGGAATGTCTTGCTAAAATCTGGCAAACCCAAAATTAGTTGCTCAGTGATCTTCTTCTTCAGCAGATTGAAACTCTTCTCTGCTTCCTCTGTCCAGTGAAAAGATTTGTGTCGTTTCTTCACCATATCCATCATTGGTGTGCTAATTCCACTAAAGTTTCAGATGAATTTCTTGTAGAATCTAGCCAAACCATGGAAGCTTTGTACTTCAAACACGCTCTTTGGCGATAGCCAATCCTTAATCGCCTTTATCTTTTCTGGATCCATTTTTAATTCATTTGCAGAGATAACAAAACCCAAATAAATGATTTTTGTCCTCATAAATGACGATTTATTCATATTGATCAGCAATTTCTCTTATTGTAACCTCCTCATTACTACAACTAGATGCTTTAAGTTTTATGCTTCTATCTTGTTGAAAATCAATATATTGTCAAGATATACAATGACGAATTTCCCTATGAAATCCTTCAGGACTTCGTTCATAAACCTCATGAAAGTACTGGGTGCATTAGTTAAGCCAAATGGCATGACAAGCCATTCATACAGCCCCTCATTCATCTTGAATTTTGTCTTCCATTCATCACCTTCTCTCATTCGAATTTGATGATACCCTCTTTTCAAATCAATCTTTGAAAAAAACTTTGCTCCACTCAAGAAATCCATCAAGTTGTCCATCCTTGGAAATGGAAATCTGTATCTGATGGTAATCGTATTGATTTACCTTGAGTCTGTGCACATTCTTCAGCCTCCGTCTTTCTTTGGGCTGAGCACTGTCGGAACAGTGCATGGACTCAAGCATTCTCGAATCAATCCTTTGTCCATTAAGTCCTAGACCTATCTCTTAACTTCTTCATTTTCCTGCGGCGTCAACCAATATGTTGCTTTGTTCGGTAAACTGGCTCCAGGTATAAGATCGATATGATAAATTATACTCCTGATAGGTGGCAACGAACAAGGTAGTTCGTCCACTACTATATCAGCAACTCTTCCACCAACTCATGGATTTCTTCTGGTAAATCATCTATTCTCGTACTGGTCAAAAAAATTTTGGGTTTCCTGACCACAACAAATTTTATGTCTTCCCTCTTCTTAAGCTCATCAAGAAGTTCCTTCCCATTCATGAGAAGTACAGTGTTTCTCATCTCTATTTTCACTTCTTTATCCTTAATCGGCAGCAACATGTGAGTCCTACCATTTTTTTCTAGGGTGTACGTGTTCTTTCTCCCATCATGAACTACGTTTTTGTCATATTTCCAGGGTCTACCTAGCAATAGATGACAAACATCCATGGGAATAACATCACATAATATTTCATCTTTATATCCTCCTATTTTAAATTCAACTAAACATTGTTTAGTGACATTTACATGATGTCCTTTTTGTAGCCACGAAACTCTGTATGGGCTTGGATGTGCAACAGTCTCCAGCTCTAGCTTTTCTACCATCTTTGTAGATACGAGATTGTCTGTGCTACCACTGTCCACTATGACCTTGCATACTTTGTCTTTAGTTTTGCAAGCAGTCTGAAACAAACTGTTTCTTTGGGCTAGGTTCTCTACCTCCTTCTCCGGCTTCAAGAGAACTTTCCTCATCATCAAATATCTTCTGCCCTCAGCGTCTTCTGCCTCAACATTCTATCCTTGACCTTCGGCAATGTGATTTTCACCACCATCTTTCTTCTTATCTGGACATTCATAGGATTTATGTCCGATTTTTCCACAGACGAAGCATTTCACTTCACCCCCTCTACCTCTTCCTCTTCCTTTGGCTCGAGGAAAATTATTTCTATCAGCATACTGCCTTCCTTGTGAGCTTCCTCCTCTCTCAGGTCAAGGTTTCTTCCCCTCTTCTTTAGGTTTCTAAGTTTTGTCTTGGGCAATTGTTTTGCCTATGGCTTTATTTCTACCTCGTCCTCTTTGACCTTGCTTCCAGCTCAGCTTCTCTTCATCTTTTAGAGCTATCTGATAAGCATCTTCCACATTTCGAATGGTCATCATGCCCATCTCATCTTGAATGTCATATCGTAGACCATTCATGTACCTAGCAACTTTTTCATTATCACTTTCCCGATGACATGCTCTGATGTTTATCCTATAGAATTCTTTAGTGTATTCCTTCACTGACATCATCTTCTGTCTCAAATTTTGCATCCTCCGAAATAGAGTGATTTGATAATCCCTAGGTATAAATTTGGCTTTCATATTTGCAACCATTCTATCCCAACTTTTGATTTCCTGCTTGCCCTTGCAGTGTCTGTCAGCCTGCAGTTCATCCCACCATAGTGTTGCATGCTCTTTAAGTCTAGTAACGGCATGTTTGACTTTCTTATCTTCCTCAACATCCTCATAGTCGAAGTATTTGTCTAGATCTCGAATCCAGTCTAGAATTTCTTCAACATCTAAGTTTCCCTCATACATGGGAATGTCCATTTTTGCTCTGGCACCTATCCTTGCAACAGCCTTGAATAGATGTTCATCTGTAGCATCTTCGACTGCAACTTCTTCTCCTTCGTTTCCAACTTCATTTTCACTTCTAGCTTCACTGATATCCCCAGCGTCAACTGTGTTGTCTCCATAGCATCAAATCTGGCACGTAACTCACGCATTTCTCTTTCCACTGCTGGATCAGGCATTTGCCTATCTCTTCTTCTCGGCAGCATGGCTGAAAATTTTTCCTCTTTTCTCTCTACTACAAAAAGAAAAGAATTTGTTATGTGCTCTGATACCACAACTGATGAAGACCCCCTTCCCTCGGACGGAGATCCGCGCAGGATCTTCACTAAAACCACACCAAGGGTTAATTAAACCCTTTTTTTTTAATCCACAAAGGACTTTGGGTTTCGGGAGTTGGAGAGTCCCGATGTATTTCCACAGCTCTTGGAAAATGTCGAAATGTGAATTATCAACGAAGGCTGACTATCACAACAATACGAGTACACGTCACATATTTCCCACTAATTTTGGCTTTTCAGGACTTGAGCGAACAACCAACAATCATTCCTCTTCCCTTATGATTCCCTAAATTCCGAAATTTCGCCCTTTGGCAGGATCGATGGCTATGAGCCTCCCTCAATCTAACGCTCTGATATTTTCGGGATTTCATGAACTGGGAGTTTGAAACTCTCAATTCCAAAAATCACTTGTTGCACTAATCCCCGAATTCCGAAATAGATCTATCGGCTCTGATCGTTTCGGGATTTCTCAAACCAGGAGTTTGAAACTCTCGATTCCAAAAATCACTTGTCTCCTCTACTTCTCGAACCCTGAAATACCGAAATGATGAAATGGGCTCAACGATGATTAGCACTGACCAAATCTCGGTCCATGTGACTGATTCCTCCACGATCACATCCCTACTCTAGAGACACGTTTCATTTCACGACTTCAGGGTTTTCAACGCAAAGTGCCCTGGATCCTTGTCATCGAAATTGTCGAAATGTCAAACCCCGAAATGCTAAAATGTCGAAATTCCACTCCAAAGGGGAATCAACAGATCCTGTTGCTTCTCATCCAATGGTCGTTATTCCTCCTGAGCTCCTGAATGCTAAAAGACACTCAGTCTTAACCTTCTCATAGATCTGTGAGATCCAACGGTCCATGGGATTTTAGCACTTCTTCCATGAAGAAATTTCACCATTCATTCACTCTCCTTCAAGGATCTCTAGCCTAAATGATTGGGCGTCCTTCCACCTGAACTTGACTTCTGCGAGATGATTTCGATCTTTGCCTCCCTTTGAACACTTCAAAGGTACTATCCCTCCTGAGCTCTCACTTGCAAACTCAAGCTCCCAAAAGGAATCATGCTCGCACTCCTTGCGGAAACTTTCAAATAACCTCTGGTTATTTGAGTCTTTGACCCTGTGCACTCTTTGCAACAGTAGTCCTTAAACTCTCGTCAACGCACACCTTTTGGACGTTCACTGCACTCCTTGCAGGAATTCTCAGGAAGAGAAACAATTGAAACTCATTCTTCTCCTCTCTCAGACTTCATACACTCAACATGAAATCATATGCCCGACACAGCATTGAAACAAATGCATAACAGAGAAAATAAAACAAATCTAAACATACCATTTAACAAATGTAAACAGTAAGAATCATAACATCATGAAAATTGATTCAAAGCTTCATATATTAACTCAAGTGTTCCTGTACATGGGTTCGTCTCTACAACTCTCTGCTTCAGCTCTACAGCTTATGAATTTTGAATGATCATCAAAATTACAATGATACGAGGGTGAGGGTGTCTATATCCGTTTTCCCTCCTACACTTCTAAACTATCTAATGTATTAAATTAAATCTACCTACTTGCATTCATTACGCATAAATGCCTCTACATTCGACAGATGAGAGAAACGCTCAAGATTTGTTTACAACATCTAGATATAAATGTAAGTACACTTCCCCTAGCTATTACATTAATATCCGCTCATTAATTTTTTTTAAAACATTTCAAAATGTGCACTGGTGATTTTCCAGCTGTCTTCTGCCTTTATGCTTGCTTGGATGGCTGCATACAATGCTCCTGCATCACTTTTTTGCATCATGAAAAAATTATTTTCTCGCGACATATTGCAAGAAAGTTATATTTTCTATCATATATCACATTTGTTTAAAAATTTCTCTGTTGTGACAATTTATTTCTTCCTTCCTTTCTTCATCTTTCCTTCTTATTTTTTATCGCATCATCGAAAATATTCATTTCGATGGCATATCACAGCGAATATTTGTGTGGCATGATACATCACACCTTCCAAAAAAATTGTCATCGCGACAAGGTTCTCTCCTCCTTTCTCACATTGCGGGAAAATTTCTCTTCCTACAGTGTGTAAGCTAAATTTCTCCAAAAACTTCCAAGTCTCAAACTTTTCTTCCTTCGATGCATTGCCTGAAAACTTCCTTTCTTGTGGTGTATCGCACCAACTTTAATTTTTCGCAATAAAGGAAAGAATCCCCTTCCTTCATATCATCACTGGAAAATTTATATCCATGCAGTGTACCATGTATCATGCCCATTTTATTTTGGCGCAATACGTCGCATCGCATCAAATTTTCTTCTATGCAATACCCTATTTTTCCCTCAAAATTTTCAAAAACTTTGTAACTCTTATGTCTTCTTTCTCGACAATTGTAGAAATTTGGATCTAACTCGGATCGTAAATGAGCCTAGACTCCATAGAAAAAAATAAGAAATGTATATTTGTTATTGTTTATGTAATACCCCTAGGCCAAACCCCAATTGTAAATGTAAATGTAAATATATATAGGTTGGTGAGCCAAGATATTTGGGCTAGAGTTCCTTTGAATATATGTGTTTTGAGGCTAGAGTTCCTATGTGGTTATTAGGATGGAGAGACGGAAGCTAAGAGACCAGTGAGCCTATTTTTGTAAAATGTAATCACACTCAAATTTTAATGAAAACACATCATTGTTGCAGACCTACCAGATAAATGAGTATGGGGGTATAAATTGCGCTAGAATGGGAAAGGGGGCTAAGCTAGGGGAACTTAAGCCAAAAAGGAATATTTTATTAATATCCTAAAGTTTAAAGTCTAAAGTATGGGATAATTTATTTTATTCTAAGTCTCTAAGGGGTAACGTATCACCATGTGGTGGGTCCATGTGGGGGACCCATATAGTTCCCAGCATAACAAGTGTCAAGTTGGAACATGCACATAAGTTTGGGGGACTTAGTTCATTTTCCTATCATTCCATCATCATTCTTACCTCGCCACACTATTTTCAACTGTACCTTCATGCTGCCATCACCTATACCTATACATGTATATGTACCATGGAAAGCTTTGGAAATCGACTGAAGAGGCGGGTTTTCAAGCCTGTGGGATATTGAGGAAGCGGGTTGTCAGGCTCGTGAGAATTCTCTCCGAGTGAGATAACTGTTGGGAATTGATTCCCAAGGTGCCAAGATGCAACTACAGGGCTCTGAGACTTCTTTTTTGTCTGTTGTTGAAGCCCCAGAAGGTAAGTGGGCCAGCCGAGGGACTATTGAGCAGAGAAGGGGCACACTTCCTGGGGTGCGATAGGCATGTGGGGAATGAGGGATTGTAGGTTGTTTGCTAGAGTTGGCACATGAATATGATTTTTTTTCTATCTAAGAGACCTTAGCTTGGTTAGGATTCCTATACCCATGTGGAGTTTTAGCCACAACTCGGGGGTGAACCATTGTTGATAGTTATGAGCAATGCAGTCTAAGGCTAGGAGGAACGTGCAAGGTTTTCACGCAATTGGTGTTCTTTTTACCCAAGATAAGTGTATACTCTATGTTAATTTATGTGTTGCATTAATATTTATGCATTTATTTTCATGAGTTTTTCTTGTATATTTTGTATCTATATACTTTTTGTTATTCTACATTAATCGGTGCATTTGCAAAGCATTTATAGTGAATTTAATGGTATCGGAGTTTAGAATTTGTGTGTGGCATTGTCCATCAAGGGTCTGGGGATGCTACAATGTGGTATCAGAGCCTAGTTTTCAACATTGATTCTGGATGGGCCAATTAACAGAGTGCAGAAAATGAAATTGCAGAGTCTATAGGCAAATTGTTTGACAAAAAGTCAGGAAGAGTACGTCTACAATTTGTTCAACAAAATTATTATAGTGAAATTAGGGGAAATTAGGGTAAATTGAAGGAATCGAGCCCAGGAAATAAAATCCCCAATTTAAATTTCAAATTGGGCGAATTCGGACCTATAATTGGTTGAATTTCGTGTTGCAGAGCGCCCATAACTAAAAATAGTTGTTTCTAGGAAAAAGCCCCAAATTTACGATTAAATTCATGGGGAAATTAGGCATGGAAGGATCGAATTCCATGTGAAAATCTTAATTTATATGTGCAGGGCTGAAATTGGTTGTATCAAGCTTAAATACAAAGCTTCATTGGCGGGTTGAAAAAGAAAATATGAATTTATGAATTTGGGCATTTTGGAAAAATTTTGAAAATATGAGAAATTGGAAAATTTTCGGTATTTTTTTGTATGCTAACATCAGTGTGACGTGGGGGCCACGTGTCAACTAATGTGGCATGTACTTACATGGTGGAAGTCACACGATGGCAAAAATGGCAGTGGTGGCGGTCGATGTGGAGCTTGAGTGGCAGATCCTTCCTGCCTTGCGAAACCGTAAGTCGTACCCACGAAACCTTATTGTGGGGGGGTTCGATGGGGTTATTATAACCACATGCGGGGGAGACACAATGCATGGACCTGTGACATGTTACCTAGGTCTTAAATAGGGTTAATATTTGTGGCCCCTCCCCTGTTTTTTAATGTTCGGCAGGGCAGGGGGTTCGCAATGTGACGTGGGTCGTGAATCACCGCTAACACCCCCCTAACCTCTACAGTTAGATCATGTCGGTGTGAAAATTCACACACCGAGTTAAATGGGTGCGAATGGGGCCCACCCATACATGTGACACAATACAAAGGCACCACATGGAAGTCAAGGACTTATGGGGCCTGAAATATAAAATGTGTGCATCGGTGAAGGGAAAAGAGATAAAGGAGATGGATGAGAGGGATAGGAAGTGAGGGAAGTTGACAAGGAAAGGATAAGTGGTCGACGGAGATGACATGGTGCCACCTCAAGGTTCCAAGTGGAATCGGGTGCCATTTTATCATATCATCCAACATAAGTTAACCAGATTTTAAATATAATAGTGTAAAATTGCCCAGAAAATGGGTATTTTCCAAGTGTTCAACTTGCAGGCCATTTTCGAAGGCCTAAATGGATTTGAGAAGTCAAATTTGAAATCATATGTTCGTCTAGAACACAATTTTCTACATCTCAAATATTACATTTCAGTGAGATATTTCAAACAATGTAAACCATTCGTCAAACAGAGTTAGAATGAGGGAGCTACAACCCAAATAGTGGAGGGTAAATTTTAAGACCTAGTTAACTTCTAAGGGCCATAACTTCCTGCTTTGGAATTGGATTGGGGTAGAAGAGTATTCTATGGAATTCGATTGAGCCATAGATGACAGCCATGGAGCTAAATTAAAAGTTTGGGTGCATAAAAATGTATAGGAAGGAATATAAGGGACCTGTAGGAATTAGGGTCAAAAATATTATTTGGTATGAAACTTCAGTAGGCTATGTGTGCAGCATGGAGTTCAAATGAGGGTGAAACTTAGACAATCTGTCCAGAATATAATTATGAAGGAACCCAGTTGGGATCCTTCCAAAACTCCAAAACAGTAGGTACAAATATGCATAAACACGGTTCATAATTTCACTTGGATGAGGGGTGACCAGAAGAAATTAATGGGTAATATTTAAGTGACCATAAATTTCTACTCAAGACTCATAATGGAGAAAGGAATTAGGAGTTGGAAATGTCTCTAACAGAATATTTCATATATCCACCTAGAAATTTGAACTGGGCAATTTAATTCACAAGGAATCAAAAAAAAAAATTGCAATGCACTTATGGCACAAAATTGTGCATAATTTTCATGAATTTGTTAAATTACTTAAATCTAACAAATCTTGGTGCATGCACATTTTGCAAAGTTAACGAAAATTTGATCAGAATGGGATCATCACAGAGCTCATAGGCATGGAGGATCCAGAAAGAACTTACAGCCATGAAGATGAGATCAGAGGGATGTATGTCAATATGGGTAATGAGGGTACAAATTCAAATAAACATAGAGAAGGCAAGGAAGAAAGTATGAACTTGGTGGAGGCCATAAAAAGTTTGCAAAAGGATGTCCAAAATTATAAAGTTGATAATGAGAGGCTTATGAAATCCAAGGGGAAGCAAGAAGGCTTCAACCTCAAGTTGATGCAGAGCTTGGATGGAATAGAGAAGAATATGGATAAGGAGACTGAGTCAACCAAATCAAGGAGTCACGGGTCTCATGGTGAGAGAAGAGAAACAAGAAGTGTTGACAGGAATCACCATCACTCCCCAAGGCATTCAACTAGGAGAGCACACAATATTTCAAGCACATCCCCTTTCAAGAAGCATAAGAAGAGGTCTGTGGTGGATGAGCTACTGGGATAAATGAATCAAATCAAGCCTCCTACATTTGGTGGTGAGAAAAAGAAGGATGAGGATGCGGAGACATGGATGTTGGGCATAAGGAAGTTTTTTCAATTGCATAATTACTCTTCAAAGGAAGAAGGGAGAATTTCCATCTACCAGCTCGAAGGAAAAGCATCAATGTGGTGGGACCAGTTTGTGCAAGTGCGGCACATCGGTGAGAAGAAGGTTACTTGGAGGGAATTCAAAAGGTATTTTCAAAAGAAATACTTAACCAAATGTTACTATGATAAGAAAATGAAAGAATTATTTGAACTTAAGCGTGGGAGTATGACCATAGATGAGTATGAAAAGAGATTCTTAGAACTATTGAAATGTGTTCCTTTCATCAAGGATGAACAAGTTAATATTCAGAGGTACCTAAGTGGGTTTCCATCATTTATCAGTGATAATATACAATATGATGATCCCAAGATACTGGAGGAAACCATAAGGAAGGATAAATGCCTTTATGATTAGCATAGAGGAAGACCAACTTTCCAAAAGGCTTCAAAAGATAAGAATAAAAAAAAGATGGAACAAAGAAAGAAAGGGGCCAAGCCACCATTCTTCATAAATAAATCTCAGGGGCATCCAACTCCTAAGGAACCCAAAATGACTAATACAATGGGGTAAAGACCAAGGCAGCGACCTTTTTAATGTTAGAGTTGTGGGAGAGACCACATGTATAGAGATTGTCCTCGTAGAGATGAAAAAGTGAGGACTATTCATAATATACAACAGACTGACACAGTGGAAGACATGGGAATAAATGTACCAAGGATCTATGCAACTTTGTATAACAAGAAAGTTGACTTCCAGTCTCATATGATTGAAGTGGAAGGTAAAATCAACAACAAACCCATTGTTATTTTAATTGATTCAAGAGATATTCATATTTATCTATATCCTAAGATGGTGGAAATACTTTAATTGCCAAGAAGCAAGCTTGGAAAACCTTGGTTGGTGCAGCTACCTACAGGAGCTAAAAATAAAATTATTGAGATGGTTAATGCATGCCCAATGGACATGAATGGGCCAAACACAAAAGTTGATTTGAATATCGTACCATTGGGATCATATGATTTCCTAAGTGGTATGGATTGGTTGGAAAATCATCATGATGTCCTAGATTGTTATAATAAGTCCTTTACCTGCTTGGATGAGGAAGGGAACTCGAGGACATTTCAAGGAATTCCCATGGTAGTAACCATCAGAGAAGTTTCAGCCTTGTAGCTGAAGAAAAGCTTCAGGAAAGGGTGTCAAATATTTGCAGCACATATGGAAGAAACACCTAAGGATAAAGTTCCAAATGTTGAAGACTATGAAGTACTAAAATAATTTTAAGATGTATATAAAGAAATATCAGGGTTTCCACTGAAAAGAGATATTGACTTCTCTATAAATTTGATGCATGAAGCAGCCCCTATATCCAAGACTCCTTATAGGATGAGTACACCAGAATTGAAGGAATTGCAAATGCAACTTAAGGATATTTTGAAGAAGGGGTATATATGCCCAAGTGTGTCACCTTGGGGTGCCTCAGTGTTGTTTGTGAAAAAGAAGGATGGTACCTTGAGGCTTTGCATTGACTTTAGGTTGTTGAACAAGGTAATTGTGAAGAACAAGTATCATTTGCCGAGGATAGATCATATTTTTTATCAGCTGAAAGATGCTAAGATATTCTCCAAGATTGATCTCAGGTCAGGCTATCATCAGGTGAGAATTAAAGAATAAGACATCAACAAGACCACCTTCAGAACAATATGGCCATTATGAGTTCACAATGGTGCCAATTGGGTTAACAAATGCATCAGTTGTCTTCGTGTGCTAAATGAATGGTATTTTCAGGGATTACTTGGATAAGTTTCTCATTGTCTTCTTGGAACTAATGTAGAAGAGCATGAGAAACACTTGAGGATGGTGTTACAGGTATTGAGGGAACATTAGTTTTATGCCAAATTGAGCAAGTGCTCATTCTACGGGAAGAAAATTCATTATCTGGGTCATATCATTTTAGAGGAAGGGATAGCGGTGGATCCAGAAAAGATAAGGCCCATTGAAGGGCGGCCAACACCAAGGAATATATCTGAGGTGAGATCATTCATGGGACTTGCAGGTTACTACAGAATAGTTATTGAGGGATTCTCAAAGATTTCACACCCAATCACTTCCTTGCAAACGAAGGGTGTTAATTTTGAGTGGACATCGGATTGTGAAAGAAGTTTCCAATACTTGAAATATTTGTTGACTAGTGCACCAATTTGAGAATTGTTGATCCTAATGAAGATTTTTTAGTGTGCATTTATGCATGTAACGAAGGGCTTGGTGGAATCCTTACTCAGAATGGGCATGTGGTATGCTATGAATCAAGGAAATTAAAGGAGCATGAAAGGCACTATACTTCTCATGATTTGGAACTGGAAGCCATAGTGCATGACTTGAAGATGTGGAGGCACTACCTCATGGAAAAAATATTTGAGTTAAGGACAAACCATAGTGGTCTGAAATATTTATTTGGACAGCTAGCTTAAAAAGTTAGGAAAAATAGATGGTTGGAATTTATCAGTGAATATGACTTCGATATAAATAATATCAAAGGTAAGGAGAAAAAGGTGGTCGATGCACTCAGTAGAAGGGTGCATGAGATGCATGCTATAGTCGTTAGCATATACCAAACAGATTTGAAAGACATAATTCTAGAGGCTACAAAATCAAATTAGTCGTACATGGAAATAAAGGAAAATTTTCGGCAAGGTAATTTACAGCAGAAAATAGAAGACTATACGCTGGAAAATGATGAAATTCTCATGTACATGGCAGAATTTATGTCCTAAATTCTCAGGAATTGAAAATTTTGATATTAAAAGAAATGCAAAATGTGCCTTATGTTGGGAACCTGGGTTACCAAAAAACTATTGCAACTATCAAGAGTCGATATTATTGGCCATGTATGAAGAAATAAGTTGTTGATTTTATTGTCAGGTGTTTGGAATGTCAAAAGATCAAGGCTGACCAAAGACACCCAGTTGGTTTGCTACAACAATTGCCCATTCCTTAGTGGAAATGGGAAATTGTAACAATGTATTTCATCACTAAACTTATCAGAACAAACAAGCAGCATGATTCGATCATGGTGGTGGTGGATAAGCTTACTAAAGTTGCCCATTTTATTCCAGTGAAGTTAACTCACAAGGCAGCTAACATTGTTGATATTTATATGAGAGAAATTGCTAGGTTGCATGGTGTACCTAAGACAATTGTGTTTGACAGAGATCCCAAGTTCACATCAAACTTTTGGAAGGGATTATTTAAAGGATTTGGGGCAAATTTGAATTTTAGCACAGCCTATCATCCAAAGGCATATGGGAAAACAAAAAGGGTAAATTAGGTGATTGAAGACATGTTAAGGATGTATGTGATGGATAAACCATCAAAATGGGAAGATTATTTGAATTTGGTTGAGTTTTCTTACAACAATGGGTATCAAGCATCTATAAAGATGAGCCCATTTGAGGCGCTTTATGGCAAAAACTGCAACACATCGGTGAGTTGGGACAACCCAACAAATAGAGCAGTGGTTCGGCTAGATTTACTTAGGGAAATAGAAGAGAAGATGGTGAAAATAAAAAAGAATTTAAAGGTTGTGTAGGACAGGCAGAAAATTTATGTTGATAAAGGCGGAACTCACAGAGAGTTTAAAGTGGGTGACCATGTGTTCTTGAAAGTAAAGGCCAAGAGAATTTCCATGAAGTTGGGAAATTGTTCAAAGATGGTAGCATGTTATTGTGGGTTGTTTGAAATCCTAGAGAGGATTGGTCCTATTGCATACATGCTTGCACTACCTGCATCGATGTGTATTCATAATATATTCCATGCATCTTTGCTTAAAAAGTATGTACCTAATGCTAATCATGTCATTGATTGGAATGTGATTCGGGTGGAGCCAGAAGGTGACTTTCAAGTGCAATCGATTTTCATATTGGACTGGAAGATCAAGTAGCTCCAGAATCGAGCCATGGGGCTAGTAAAATTCCAATGGACCCAGTATGGTCCTGAGGATGCAACTTGGGAGCACGAGGATTATATGTGGCAGAATATCTGCATATTTTTTAGGACTTTTGAAATTTTTATTGGGTATGTGTATACTGCATTAAGGACATTGCATAAATAAGGGGGAGGGGAATGTAATACCCCTAGGACAAATGCCAATTGTAAATGTAAATGAAAATATACATATAGGCTAGTGAGCCAAGATATTTGGGCCAGAGTGCCTTTGTATATATGTATTTTTAGGCCATAATGCCTCTGTGGTTATTAGGTTGGAGAGCTAGAAGCTAAAAGGCCAGTGAGCCTATATTTGTAAAATGTAATCACACTTAGATTTTAATGAAAACGCATCACTATTGCAAACAAACAAGATAAAAGAGTATGAGGGGTAAACTCCACTAGAATGGGAAAGGGGGAAAAGAGTCTAGGAAAAGGAACTAAGCTAAGGGGGTTTAAGCTAAAAAGGAATATTTTATTAATATTCCTAAAGTTTAAAGTCTAAAGTATGAGATAATTTATTTTATCCTAAGTCTCTAAGGGGAAACGTATCTCCATGTTGTGGGTCTATGTGGGGTACCCATGTACTTCCCAACATGAGAAGTGTCAAGTTGGGAACATAAACATAAGTTTGGGGGACTTAGTTCATTTTCCTATCATTCCATCACCATTCTGACCTCACCAAACTATTGTCAACTATACCTTCATGGTGCCATCACCTGTACCTGTACTTGTACCTATACCATGGAATTATTTGGAAATTGACTAAAGAGGAGGGTTGCCAGGCTCATGAGCATTCTCTCCAGGTGAGAGAACTATTGGGAATTGATTCCCAAGGTGAAAAACTGCAGCTATATGGCTCTGATACTTCCTCTCTGGCCTGTTGTTGAAGCCCCGGAAGGGAAGTGAGGTAGTCGAGAGATTGTTGAGCAGAGAAAGGGAACATTTCTTAGGATGGGATAGGCATGTGGTGAATGAGGGACTATAGGTTGTTTTCTAGAGTTGGCACCTAAGTCTAAGATCTATGTTGTCTAAGAGACCTTAGCCTGGTTAGGATTATTGTACCCAGGTGGAGTTTTATCCCTAGCTCGGGGGTGATCCACTACTAAGACTTATGATTAGTGTGGTCTACGGTTGGGAGGAACGTGGAAGGTCTGCACGTAGTTGGTGTTCTTTTTACCCAATATAAGTGTTTATTGTGTGTTAATTTATGTGTTTCGTTAATATTTATGCATTTATTTTCATGGGTTTTTCCTGTATATGTTGTATATATATACCTGATGTTATTATACATTAATCGGTGCATTTGCAAAGCATTTTTAGTGAATTTAATGGTATCAAAGTTTAGAATTTTTGTGTGGCATTTCCTAGCAAGGTTCTAGGGATGCTATAGTTTATATGTATGTTCAATACAATAGGATGCCCTCTATATATAAAAACAAGAAGAGGCCCAACAATAGCCAAGAATAGTTATCGTAGTTGGGCATATAAGGATGCCTATGTGATCTTACAGCTAATACTAGTTGGTTGCATTGGAAAGGTATGCATTAGAAAATTATGCTAACACCTCCCCTTAAGTGAAACATAGGGAGTAAACATA